>JAVJIF010033574.1:0-166422 GCA_038442645.1 Agave tequilana | reverse complement strand
GACTCGATCTAAACGTGATCCACCGAGCTTGACTCAATGAGTGCTAGATATGAACTTGGACGCTCGGGCTCTTGAATCACCATGTGAAAAGCTCCAAAACACCTTTGTTGAAGTTAATCACCTACTAATATCTTAGTTAAGTATCTGAAACTAAACATCACAAGATTATTAGTAAACATAACTACATGAGTTAATTATCATCAAAACTAGAGTGGAAGGCCTCTGGGCAAACAATCTCCCCCTTTTGATGATGACAAAACTCATGGAGTTATATATGCATGGATTAAAGTTAAGCTTCAAAGAAGCTCCCCCTTAACTCATGCATAGCAATAAACATAAGTATTCAATGAAGCATATGATACTAAACAAATGTATACATCAACTAGGAGAGAGAAACATGTATAAATCAAACAAATATTTCAAAAACTTTCTCCCCCTTTTTTTTAAACTCACAAAATCATTTTTCTCATATATTTATTGTTTATTGTAAGATGCAAAAACACATATGCATATATAAACTCAAAATCTTTCTTCCCTTTTTGTCAATCATCAACAAAGGGTCAAAGAAAACAATATTTTCCCCTTTTGTCTTAAACAAAAAAATATCAATAAGGAGTGAAATCAAAACAAAACTTTCTCGATACCAATTGTAAGAAAAAAAATATATCAAATTAGTGCATCATGATATCAAAGAAACATACCAATTGAAAGTACATAATGTGGTACATAAAACAAATATAGATTTAAATACCAATTGATACCAATTATAAGTAAATACCAATTAAATACCAATTGTAAGTAAATAAATCATTTTGAGCAATTCAACCAAAAATTTTGATATCAATAAAACATACCAATTGTTAACATTGTTTTACTGTTTTCTTTATTGGAAGTAAACTTATAGGTAATCTTGATACCAATTTGTAAAGATTAGTACCAATTGAAAGTAATTTTTCATTAAAAGCATATGATACCAAAAATAATCAATATCATTTTTTTAATCATATTTCAACATAAAGTGTGGGAGTAAAATAACAAACCAATTAAGGTGAAATATAAAATTTTCTCCCCCTTTATGAAATACCAAATAAAATGATGCATAAGCTTATATAAGATACCAATTGAAACATAATCAATTGAAATATAATAGTCATTAAAGAAATCAAGCTTAGCATAACCAAATTTGTGCTCAAACATGTAGAGATATAGTAAGCACAAATATATATATATATATATATATATATATATATATATATATATATATATATATATATATGAGTATATAAAAAGAATGTCAATAGTGATACCAATTGAAAGGATCCAATGATACCAATTGAAAACATAATAAGATCAAGTGTATAACTCATATTATCTTCCACCCATTGCATGCACATATTTAAAAGGATTTTCAATAAGAAGCATACAATGCATGGTCGCCCAACCAACCGCCCTTTAATGGGTAGAGGTTTTTAAAAATAAGTTTGAAAATATAGTATGTTTGAAAACTCTACCATATGAAGAATACGAACTAGTTATATGAAAAATTTGAAAAACTAGTACGAAATCCTTCAAGTAAGGAATAAAATAAAATTATATTTCACGAAAAATATGTAAATCACATGATCATCAATACTCAAAATCCATAAATCCCATATCATACTCATGAAAAGCACAATCATGAGAAAACAATAGTAAAGTAAGTCTACAAGATTGTTATGTGAAACACATTATCATGAAACTAGGCAATCAAGTTCTAAATGAAATCCTTAAAACATGAAAATCATCAAAACTAGAATCCTTCAAGGTATATGTATGTCATGTACAAACTAAAGTATACATACATATCCAAATATAAATGAGTCCACAAAAGTATATGCATAAAAACAAGTGGCTCAAGGATGTATATGTATAGCTAATAGTTTAGACAAGATGGACATATACATGAAGTTAAACATAAACATGGAAAGCATGTACAAAATGGGAATGCAAGTCAAAATGTTTGAATCATCAAAACTAGACTATACTAGTACATCTAATGAGTACAAATAAGCATTCAAGCACAAATATATAATAGTCTATTTGTGGCTCACTATATGTACAAGTATATGTCCTGGTTTTAATGAAGACTAACATCCAAACAAGTAATCAAAAAATGAAGCATAGAAATCAAAACAAAAACTCATAAACATACATATGATCATTATGTATATGCACATGCATTAGATTTAGGACATACACATTAGATAAACTAAAGTTGAGAACACTAAATATAAATCCATATAAACATGGGTGTCTCAAATACTAATCATGTATATCACTAATCTACTAAATATGACATATAGCATAATGAACATTAAACAAGACATGCTATAAATGAATGATCTAAAAACATGCAAACATAATGGGAGTTAGAGATTGTTACCAAAACTTAAATGGCACATCTCCATATCTCCAAAACGTGGTGGTCCTCCCTCCAAACTCCCCTTGAAAGTGATGCATCCAAATAATCCTCTTTAACTCGGAACGCATCCACCTCAAAGCATCATTGCTCTCACGTCATGCGAGAGCCCACACCTACATCAAATATAATAGGGGTGGTCTTTGGTACCCACACTCTTTTGGGTCCATTGGAGTTAGCTTCTTTCCTAACCCAAACAAATTTAGTTGCTAAATTTGAATCATGTATACGATCATAGCAAAACTTAGCAAGGTGGCCCTTACATCCACAATGTGTACAAGTGTACACATGAGCATACATAGTGTTGTGTACATGAACGTGTGAAGCATGTGTATGCCTTGGTTTGTGTGCGCATAGATGGAATTTGTTTCTTGCGAAACATGTATTCCAAACGTGTATGGTTCATGGCACAATGGCTCAAAGTGGAGCCCAAACAATTCACACTCTTCTTTAACAAACATATATCATTTTCAATTATAGAAGAAGATGTGCATGCAATAGGTGTGCTAGGATGTGAAGCTACACTAGCATGGCAAACATGTGTATCAATATCATTTTGTAAAGAAATATTTTTCTTAGAAACCAAGTCTAAATCCTTTGAAATAGAAATAATTTTGATATTCAAAGAATCATTTTCTTTTACAACAAAATCAAATTTTGAAGACAAGATCTCATTTTTCGTCAAAACATCATTGCAATAATCTTTGGTTTTCAAAATCTCATTTTCCTTAGGGCAATGTCTAGTTGAGATTTAAGTGAGTCACGTTCACTTGAAATCTTTACCTTCTCTTGCAAACCAAATCAAGTCTTGAACACAAATCCTTATTTTCTTCTTTTAGTTCAAAAATCTTTTTTTTTTTCAAAAGATTATATTTTTCTAACAATTTTTCATATACAATTGATAGTTCTTCATTTAAAGCATTTGGATCAACATAATCATCACAAGAAGAACTAGCATCATTACTATCTAATTGAGTTTTTGAGTATACCTCAAGGGAGTCATTCCCTTGGACCATGTAGCATTGTTACTTGGATTCTCCACTTGATTCGTCCTCCAAAATGTTGGGCGTTTGAAGCTCGGAGGAAGTCAACGTGTTCCACACTGCAAAGGGCGGAATCATAGTTAGAAACTAAGCACAAATATTCTTTATTAAGCGTGCTTCTTAGTGCCTCAAGGGCTTGTGCATTGGCCTTTATATGCTTGCTATTACCAAGATAGGATTTCTTGGTAGCGGCAAGAAAAACATGCAAGCCAAGGGTTTTCAAGTACATGGACATCCTAAATTTCCACATGTCAATGTTGGAAATATCAAACATGGGAGGTGTCAAGCAATCCATAAGTGTGTGTAAACAATATACGTGTGCAAATGCAAATAATAGATTAGCAAAACCAAGATCACACTCCTAGGTGGTTAAACCAAATATCAGGAGCGTAGGCTGTGATACCAATTGAAAGTACACCTAGAGGGGGCGTGAATAGGTGTACGGCTAATCTAATGAACAAAATGCGAAAATTAAAACTAAATTGCAACACACTTAATGTAACGAACAAGTGTAGCCGAATTCCTTGTGAAGGGCTCTGGACTAACTCCTCTTAATTCCTCTGAATAAGAGTTGAGGTGCTATATGAAGCTTTCGTGGTTAAACACAAGTGAGGCACACACAAACAAACCAAGCATATAATGGATATATGATAATATGAATGATGCAAGGCACAACAGTAAGAGAGAGAGAGAGAGAGAGAGAGAGAGAGAGAGAGAGAGAGAGAGAGAGTCAATGGATCATCGCTAACATACAGATATGTTTCGAGGTTCGAGCACACAGCTCTACGTCCTCGCCTTCACATAGAAGGATTTTCAATCTACTAACTTGTCCACACAGGATTCCCACACAGGGAACCTTCATTGAGGATTTGGGGCAAATATAACCGGGAGTACACAACTCTTCTCTCAACCGAATACAACCTCTCACTAGAGGTAATGCACAACCAACACAAACATAAGAGAGGTAGGTACTTAGCCAATACAAAACAATCACCTCACACTTGAGGGATTCCAACACAAACTCCACCTCACACTAAAGGGAGCTAAACACAATCTCCACCTTTTACTAGAGGGAGCCAACCATAACTTCCACAATCATCTCACAATAGAGGGATACCAACTCAATCACTTCTCACTAGAGGGATATCACAATGAAGGAAGTTTACAACTTGGTGGTTATCACAACCACAAATTAATTTCCCACAAAATAAAGATCCTATAGATAGGATAGCAAGATATGGTTCAAGTGTGGAAAACAAAGTATTTTTAATAAAGAAAATCACTTGGGAAAAATCTCCAAATAGATGTAGAATTTTTAGACCAAAAACAAATTCCCAAAAGACTATTTTCTTTGAATTTTAAACACTTTAAAAACAAATGGAGAATAGGAATTTTGAACCCAAAACTTTTTGCTGAAAAATACTTAAAGAGTATGAAAATTTTCTGTCTAAAAATCTTCCTCAAAACAGCTCTCAAATGGGGTTTATATAACCCCAAAAGAATCTGCTCGTTGGCAGCTGACTAGGACTAGAATGGCCTTTCGGTCGACCGGCCAACGGTCAAATTTTTGACCGTTGAGCCTTCCAGTCGACCGCCCAGTCGACCGGGCCTTGAACCAGAGAGCAACGGCTCTCTGGCCGGTCAACCGCTTGGTCGACTAGGGCAACCCGAGAGTAGGTTGCCTTCAGTCGGTCGACCGCTCGATCGACCGGCCCAAGGGGTTGGTTGCGTGCACGTTTGTGTGCACGTCCGGTCGATCGTTCCGATCGACCAGCTCCTGGTCCCGGTCGGTCGACCGTTAGAGCCTGGCAGACAGAATATAGGACTTAAAAACTTGATTTTTAATCATCAAATAAATCCCATAAATTCTCTAAAAGTCCAAAAAAATAGTTTCAGTATAATACTTTGATATATAAACATGTGTGAAAAAATTCAACACATATTTCAAACAATTTGAACTATTTTTGAGACTTAGAGATTTTGCCGAAAATCAAAATCCGTATTTTCAAAAACTTGAATTTTTGAATTGAAAATTCGTTTTGTCTAAAACTCATCCAAATACAAAAACATAATATTGAAAACAACATTTAGGCATATAGTATATGGATAGAATCCAAATATATAATATATATATATATATATATATATATATATATATATATATATATATATATATATATATATATATATCAATGTTTTTGACATTAAATCCGAAAATAAGTTTTGTTAAAATACCAAACTCCAAACTCATGAAATAGATTATCAAACTAAGTTTGTTTAAATAGTTGAAGCATATATGTGTATAGAACAAATCTAATATATATTAAACCATGTAAACTTGTTGATTCTATCTATTCATGACAACCAAGTCGATTAAACCAAAAATTGAAAACCAAAACATGAAACTTTGAACAAGTGTGCGTGTGTTGTGAACTTGAGCATATCACACTATCTAACTTTACAATGGATCTAAAACATAAACTAAACTATATACTGAGGTCTTCTTGTAGAGCACTGTCTCCAAGTCGACTCGATCTAAACGTGATCCACCGAGCTTGACTCTAATGAGTGCTAGATATGAACTTGGACGCTCGGGCTCTTGAATCACCATGTGAAAAGCGCCAAAACACCTTTGTTGAAGCTAATCACCTACTAATATCTTGGTTAAGTATCTGAAACTAAGCATCATAAGATTATTAGTAAACATAACTACATGAGTTAATCATCATCAAAACTAGAGTGGAAGGCCTCTGAGTCAACACAATCGCGTGACCTACAAAAGTGGTTTAATAAATTCTTAGGTTTAGTTTTGATGTTTTGCTCGAGGACGAGCAAAAGATAGGTGTGGGGTTGTGATCACACACATGCATTGCATGCTTTCATATCATATGTGTCACACTTCTACATTTATATTTAAACAAAACTCTGCTATTAATATATTTTCATATTTAATAGCGTGTAGGGTAATTAAGGAAGAAAAAAAGAGAGATAGACAGATTTATTTAGTTAAATCTAAAAGTTCAAAAGAAAGGCGATCGATTCAAATTCAGAGGTTCTAAAGGCCATCTTATCTAAAGACCGGGTATATCAGATGAGATAATATCATTCAAATTAAAAAAAATGATTAGAAGAAGACTCTATCAGTTTCACTGAGAATAAAGAGATAGATTGTCAAATCTAAATCTGAAATTCAAAATTCAAAGGGATAAATGGATAGAGAGAAGATCAAGGGATGAGATGAAGCAATTTAGCCTCGGATTCAGACTGAATACATTTTAGTATATAAATCATAACTTTGGCTACCGAAACTCAAATCTGATGATTCAAGATGATTCAGAAAGAAGACTTCCCTATAACTCTTACGTTGATTACTATTTCTAATTCTATCATTTGATGAGTGATATTCAGCAATCAACACGCCAACAAGCTGCAGATCAGAATTGAATATCCACATCAAATCAAGTTTCGAGATAAGGAGAGGATTCAAATTCAGAAATAGCCAGCTCCCCATATCTTTTGACTCGTTTCCTTATTCATTTCCATCCTATAAATACCCCACACATTAGTGAAAAACACCTAGAGGGGGGTGAATAGGTGTTATTGCTAATCTAACAAACTTTTTAAAACTAAGTATGATGAATGATGCAACGATCTCTCAAAACAAGACTAAGAGCCAAATACCCCGTGAGAGGTTCTGAACTCCTTCCTCCCAATTCCCCTTGAATGGGTTAGAGGTGCGCAATGCAACCTTGTTGTATGAGAATTGATCGAACAAAGCAAAGTATGATGGATGAATAGTGAGATGCACACAATATATCACAAGTATCACAAGCTTGAAATAATAGCACAAAGGAAGAAACAAGATCACAAGCAAGTAATAGAAAGCAATATAGTGCAATAGAAATTTAAAGCAAGAATGGACACAAGGCAATCGCAAACACAAGATGTTTGTTTCGAGGTTCGAGCCACCGCTCTACTCCCCGCCTTCACCTCCGTGAAGGGTTTCCACTATCCACCGAGGACGATTACAACGGTCTACCGAAGACCCGAGCACCTAGCTCCACCAAGTAAAATAACCTTTACCGAAGAGGTGTCTCCACAAGAACAAGAAGAGGAACAAGAACAAGAGTGATCACAACAAGATCACCAAACTCTTTTACAACACTCTCACTATTTTTACAACTTCACTATAGAATGAGTTAGGGATTTTTGGCTCTATGAAGTGTAGTGAGAAAAACTCAGTTGTAGAGATGATTTTGCAAGGGAACACAACTGAAAAATAGCTCAAGAAAGAATTGGAAATGGAGAGCTTAAACACTTTCTTTTCTCTTTTGAAAACTTTGAAAACTTGAGGATTTTTCTTGGTGTTTAGTAAGAGAGTCTTCTCCTCTATTTATAGGGAGAAAAATAGGTTTAAAACAATTTATTTAGAGCTTATTTGCTCTGAAAAAGAACTGAAAAATCCTGTAAAAGTCTGCCAAAAAACAGATCAAAAACAGATTTCAGAATTGCACAAAAGAGGAAAGAGCCGTTGGGGAGCAGCAGGCTTGGCGGTCGACCGGGCCGGTCGACCGCCAGCTCAGCTGGTCAAAGAGCCGTTGGCTCGGGTCTTCTGGCGGTCGACCGGCCGGTCGACCCGGAAAACCCGAGAACAATCCTGCTCTCAGTCTTCCTCTAGCAGTCGACCGGACGGTCGACCCAGAAAACCCGAGAGCACTCCTGCTCTCAGACGGTCGACCGCCCGGTCGACCGTAGGACGTGCACAGACATGCACGCCCAGGCATAGTGGCCGGTCGACTGGGCCGGTCGGCTGGTCAGCCTGAAACAGGAAAACAGTGTATTTTTTTGACTTGAAAAATTTTGCAAAATAATTTTTGACTTTAAGAAACTTAAGTAATATGCTAGTAGGGGTATATAAACAAGATCTAAACATGGTATTTATTTTTGTAAAATATAGAGTCATGTAAATATTTTTAAGGCATGAAACCTAATTTAAAACATGAAAACTTAAATACAAAACACACATTTTAATAAAACAAAATTGTGTGTGTGTGTGTATCCTAAAGCCATATCCAACACTCAAACTTTAACATTCTATTCTTACATTGGTTCTAAGTACTACAAGCTCTTAAAGGGGTTTTTCACCATCAAGGTCTTCAACACTTGAGTCTTGAGCCCACTTTGAGTTGACTTGAGTCCAAAACACTTTCTTTTAGGGTGTAAACCTTTTAGAAGAGTTAGAACCCTGAAACACACTTAAACAATAAGCAATATTAGTACAAATAACTAATATGTTTTGTAATCATCAAAACACACTAAACATAGGTGATTGTAACCTTGGGCCAACAATCTCCCCCTTTTTGATGATGACAAAACATATAGGTTATTTAAACAAAAATGGAAGAAGAGCATGGAAAGCTCCCCCTCAAATAATGCTATGTATCAAAAAAAAATGTCAATGAAGAGCTAAATACATAAGGCATTGAAAACACATAGTTTTGTCAAAAACTCAAATGCAAAACATATAGTTTTATCTAAAACTCAAATGCATATCAAAAACTCAAAATTCAAATGCATCTACACAATAAACAACCAACATAATCAAACAAACTCATACTTTTTCTCCCCCTTTTTGTCATACATCAAAAAGGGTTAAACAAACAAAATAGAAGAAATTTTTCTTTAAGAATCCATAATGCAAACATTCAACTCACCACAAATAAATGAAAATCTAACATAATCTAGAGGTTTAGTAAAAATATCGGCAAGTTGAAAATCGGTAGAAACATAATCAATATCAATATCACCTTTCTCATAATGATCTCTAAGAAAGTGATACCTAATGTCAATGTGTTTGGTTTTACTATGTTGATTTGCATTCTTTGTCATGTGAATAGTACTAGTATTATCACAAATATTTTAACATGACCAAAGTGTAAATCATAGTCAAGGAGAGTATGTTTCATCCAAAGAACTTGTGCACAACAAGCTCCGGCCGCAATATACTCCGCCTCGGCGGTTGAAAAGACTACCGAATTTTGCTTTTTGGAAGACCAAGATACAAGACAATTACCTAGGAATTGACATGTTCCACTTTTGCTCTTCCTATCTACCCTACAACCCGCATAGTCGGCATCCGAAAAACTCTTCATATCAAATAGTCCGGTTTTCGGATACCACAAACCCATTTCAATAGTGCCCTTAAGGTATTTAATTATGCGTTTTACCGCTACTAAATGAGACTCCTTAGGACATGATTGAAAATGAGCACAAAGACAAATGGAAAACATGATATCCGGCCTACTAGCCGTCAAATACAATAAACTACCAATCATGCTACGATAAACTTTAATGTCTACACTTTTACCTTGTTCATTTTTGTCAAGCTTAGTAGTTGTTGCCATGGGAGTTTTGCTTACTTTAGATCCTTCAAGCCCGAACCTTTTGATGAGTTCCTTTGTGTACTTGGCATGATTGATGAAGATCCCATCCGTCCTTTGCTTGATTTGGAGTCCAAGGAAATAGTTGAGCTCCCCCATCATAGACATTTCAAATTCATCCTTCATGCATGATTCAAAAGCTTGGCAAAGAGATTCATTAGTAGAACCAAAAATAATGTCATCAACATAAATTTGCACAATAAGAATATCTCTTTCTACATGTTTTGTAAACAAAGTTGTGTCAATTTTACCTTTCTTAAAACCATTTGAAATCAAAAATGAAGAAAGTCTTTCATACCAAGCCCTAGGGGCTTGTTTTAAACCATAAAGAGCTTTATCTAATTTAAATACAAAATCCGGATGTGTGGGATCAACAAACCCGGGGGGTTGTTCAACATACACCTCCTCTTCAATAAAACCATTTAGAAAAGCACTTTTAACATCCATTTGAAATAATTTAAAATCTTTATATGAGGCAAATGCTAGTGTCATCCGTATGGCTTCAAGCCGTGCTACGGGTGCAAAGGTTTCTTCAAAATAGATTCCTTCGATTTGAGTGTAACCTTGGGCAACTAACCTAGTTTTATTCCGAACAACGTTACCCGATTCATCCAACTTGTTCTTAAAGATCCACTTAGTACCAATTGTTGGTCTATCGTGGGGCCTAGGAACAAGGTGCCAAACTTGATTGCGCTCAAATTGATTGAGCTCCTCTTGCATGGCTAGCAACCAATATGAATCGGCCTCGGCTTCGAGGACGTTCTTGGGTTCAACATGAGAAATAAATACATAATGTCCACAAAAATCATGAAGTTTAGAGCGAGTGGTTATCCCTTTTGATACTTCACCTATGACGAGGTCCTTGGGATGATGAGGATTGTATCTCCAACCCTTTGGAAGTTGTTGAGTAGGCTCCACTCCATTTGTTTGATTTTCATTTCCTTGAGCCTCTTCTACTTTAGCTTCACTTCCTTCATCATCCTTTGGATTGTCTCCCATAGTAGTAGTATCCTCCAAGGTCACTTTCTCCAAGCCTTCATCCAAAGCATCTATTTCTACAACATTCTTAACAAACAAGTTAGATTCTTCAAACTTAACATGTATAGATTCCTCAATAGTCAAAGATGATTTATTGAAGATTCTATAAGCCTTACTTGTATTAGAATACCCAACAAAAATTGCCTCATAAGCTTTAGCATCAAATTTTCCTAAATTATCTTTTGTATTTAAAACAAAACATTTACAACCAAAAACCTTGAAATATGAAACATTTGGTTTTCTAGAAAAGTACATTTCAAAAGAAGTCTTTGAAGTATTTTTACACAAGAAAACACGATTTGATATATAGCATGATGTATTTACGGCCTCGGCCCACAAATAATGTGGTAGACCATATTCACTTAGCATTGTCCTAGCCATCTCTTGTAAAGTTTGATTTTTCCGTTCAACTACTCCATTTTGTTGTGGAGTTCTAGGACAAGAAAGTTCATGCTTAATTCCATGTTCTTCACAAAAAGTGGTAAAGGGTAGGTTAATGAACTCACCTCCTCTATCACTTCTTATTCTTAAAATTGAAGACTCTTTTTCTTTTTCAACTCTTTTCTTAAAAGTTTGGAAATATGAAAATGCTTGATTTTTGTGTTCAAGAAAGAAAACCCAAGTAAACCGTGAAAAATCATCAACCAAAACAAATGCAAATCTATTCCGACTAAGACTTTTGGTTTGTGTAGGGCCAAATAGATCCATATGGATTAACTCCAAAGGACGTGATGTCATGATATCCTTAATTGACTTGAAAGAAGACTTAGTTTGTTTCCCAAATTGACATGCGTCACAAACTCGGTCCTTTTCAAAACTCAAACAAGGAATACCTTTCACCATTTCCTTTGTGTTTAACCTAGATATGTGGTCAAATGAAATATGGCCTAATCTTCTATGCCACAACCAAGAGTCATCATCGAGGGCTTTTAAACAAGTAATATTACAAGACATATTAGACATATCTATCATATAAACATTACTTTCACGAAAATCGGAAAACACACAAGTATTAGAAATTCTATCAATTACTTTACAAGCTATATGATCAAAAACAACATCAAAACCTTTATCACAAAGTTGACTAACACTCAAGAGGTTATGCTTGAGTCCATCAACTAAAACTATATTTTCAATTAAAGGGGATGTGCCGATTTTACATTACCAATACCGATGATTTTACCCTTGGCATCATCTCCGAAGGTGACGGTGCCACCTTCATGGTATCTTGATAGGGTTGCAAAGTTGTTGATGTCCCAAGTCATGTGCCTTGAGCAACCACTATCAAGATACCACAATCCTCTACGTCGTTGGGCTTTAGAAGGTACCTATATCATTTAACAAAATTGTTGACTTTGGTACCCAAACTTTCTTGGGTCCTTGAAAGTTAGTGTTTCGAACCCATACATTATGATAAGATGCACTTAGTCTATCATAGCAAAAATTGGCTAAGTGTCCTTTCCGCCCACAATGTGAACATGAGAACACTCTCCCATACATGAATGCATGATGTGTGCGTGAAGTGTGAGCATGCTTTGGGAGTTTGCCACGATGTAAAGGTTGTGTGGTATGAACATGAGCATGAGCATGGTGAACATTTTTCTTAGGGGCTTGTTTCTTAGGAAACATGGCCTCTATCTTCTTCTTATCAAACTCACAATTTTTTAAAACAATTCCCAATGAGTCTATTCTTTCTTTAAGCATGGTAATCTCATTAGAATCAGTTTGTGGAGACTTGCCTTTACAAGAAATCTTATACTTGTCAAAATCTTTTTGAGTGGAAACAAGAGTGGAAAGTAATTCATCCTTTTCTTTAGAAAGAGTATAAACTTGATGATTAAGATATTCATTTCCCTTTTTCATTTTTAAATACTTTTTCTTAAGAAAATCATAGTTATGTGATAATTCTACAAATGCTTCTCCTAACTCATCCATGGAAAGTTCATCATTAGGAGAAGTGGAAGGGGTTACCTTGCTTGTGCTTTCATTAGCCATGAAGCACATGTTGGCGGTATCAATCTCCTCCTCGGATTCGCTCTCGGAATCCCATGTAGCTTTCATTGCCTTCTTCTTGTGAGGCTTCTTTGAGGTGGAGGGCTTCACTTTATCCGGACACTCCGCCACTATGTGTCCCGGTCTTTGGCAATTAAAGCAAATGATCTTTCTTTCTTCTTTGCCTCCTTGCCATCTCTTCCTTCCTTGAAATTTAGCCTTGTTGTACATCCTCCGGACGTTCTTCACAAGAAGTGAGAGCTCTTCGTCATCTTCTTCCTCATCGTCTTCGTCGGAATGTGTGGATTGACTTTTAAGGCTATTGTCTTCTTCTTGGAAGGAGCCATGTCTTCCCTCACTTTCCTCTCCATCTCATGGGTTTTGAGGTTCCCAATGAGACCAATTAGCTCCATCTCCTCCTTGTCATTGAGTTCCTTCAAGGTTGTTGCTTTTACTTCCCATGAAGGAGGAAGAGCCTGGATGATCTTTCTTACTCTTTGATCGTTGTCGATAGCATCACCTAGAGAAGAAAGTCCATTAGTGATCTTTGTAAATCTTGTAACCATATCATCTATGGTTTCATTTTCTTACATGCAAAAATTCTCATATTGGGACCGAAGAAGGTCAATCTTAGCCCTCTTCACTTGTGAGGTCCCTTCATGTGTAACTAGCAAATGTGTCCAAATTTCATATGCGGACTTGCAATGAATAACTCTAGCTATGTCATCATCATTAAGGGCTTGAAGTAGTGCATAGTGAGCCCTAGCATTGGCATCAAATTCTTTGGTCTCTATTTTGGACCAAGTGGATTCATCATCGGGGGGTGCACTAAAGGGTTTGGTCACGGCCTTTGCAACTCGACTACCTAGAGATTGCAAGAAAACGGTCATCTTAACCTTCCATATGGGAAAGTTAAGTCCATCAAACTTAGGGGGTGTCTTAATACCATCGGCCATCTTTACTAAGTGAGAATGAAATGATTAGCAATATTAGGATCTTTCTAGGGTTGTTAAGCCAAGAGCCTAGTAACCAAGCTCTGATACCAATTGAAAAACACCTAGAGGGGGGGGGGGTGAATAGGTGTTATTGCTAATCTAACAAACTTTTTAAAACTAAGTATGATGAATGATGCAACGATCTCTCAAAACAAGACTAAGAGCCGAATACCCCGTGAGAGGTTCTGAACTCCTTCCTCCCAATTCCCCTTGAATGGGTTAGAGGTGCGCAATGCAACCTTGTTGTATGAGAATTGATCGAACAAAGCAAAGTATGATGGATGAATAGTGAGATGCACACAATATATCACAAGTATCACAAGCTTGAAATAATAGCACAAAGGAAGAAACAAGATCACAAGCAAGTAATAGAAAGCAATATAGTGCAATAGAAATTTAAAGCAAGAATGGACACAAGGCAATCGCAAACACAAGATGTTTGTTTCGAGGTTCGAGCCACCGCTCTACTCCCCGCCTTCACCTCCGTGAAGGATTTCCACTATCCATCGAGGACGATTACAACGGTCTACCGAAGACCCGAGCACCTAGCTCCACCAAGTACAATAACCTCTACCGAAGAGATGTCTCCACAAGAACAAGAAGAGGAACAAGAACAAGAGTGATCACAACAAGATCACCAAACTCTTTTACAACACTCTCACTATTTTTACAACTTCACTATAGAATGAGTTAGGGATTTTTGGCTCTATGAAGTGTAGTGAGAAAAACTCAGTTGTAGAGATGATTTTGCAAGGGAACACAACTGAAAAATAGCTCAAAGAATTGAAAATGGAGAGCTTAAACACTTTTCTTTTCTCTTTTAAAAACTTTGAAAACTTGAGGATTTTTCTTGGTGTTTAGTAAGAGTGTCTTCTCCTCTATTTATAGGGAGAAAAATAGGTTTAAAACAATTTATTTAGAGCTTATTTGCTCTGAAAAAGAACTGAAAAACCCTATAAAAGTCTGCCAAAAAACAGATCAAAAAACAGATTTCAGAATTGCACAAAAGAGGAAAGAGCCGTTGGGCAGCAGCAGGCTTGGCGGTCGACCGGGCCGGTCGACCGCCAGCTCAGCTGGTCAAAGAGCCGTTGGCTCGGGTCTTCTGGCGGTCGACAGGCCGGTCGACCCGGAAAACCCGAGAACAATCCTGCTCTCAGTCTTCCTCTAGCGGTCGACCGGACGGTCGACCCAGAAAACCCGATAGCACTCCTGCTCTCAGACGGTCGATCGCCCGGTCGACCGTAGGACGTGCACAGACATGCACACCCAGGCATAGTGGCCGGTCGACCGGGCCGGTCGGCCGGTCAGCCTGAAACAGGAAAACAGTGTATTTTTTTGACTTGAAAAATTTTGCAAAATAATTTTTGACTTTAAGGAAACTTAAGTAATATGCTAGTAGGGGTATATAAACAAGATCTAAACATGGTATTATTTTTGTAAAATATAGAGTCATGTAAATATTTTTAAGGCATGAAACCTAATTTAAAACATGAAAACTTAAATACAAAACACACATTTTAATAAAACCAAATTGTGTGTGTGTGTATCCTAGAGCCAATATCCAACACTCAAACTTTAACATTCTATTCTTACATTGGTTCTAAGTACTACAAGCTCTTCAAGGGGGCTTTTCACCATCAAGGTCTTCAACACTTGAGTCTTGAGCCCACTTTGAGTTGACTTGAGTCCAAAACACTTTCTTTTAGGGTGTAAACCTTTTAGAAGAGTTAGAACCCTAAAACACACTTAAACAATAAGCAATATTAGTACAAATAACTAATATGTTTTGTAATCATCAAAACACACTAAACATGGGTGATTGTAACCTTGGGCCAACAATTAGAGGCAGAGAGGAGGAAGCTGAGATAGATTCTTAGGCCAGTTTTTTATTCTTTTTAGTGCAGATTTTTATTTTCATTTTATCTAATTTTTATTTCTTTGTAAGCATAGGTTAGACTGAGATTCATGCAAGTAAGAAAGAATTTTATGTTGAGAGTGACACCGATGTAACCTCCTCCTTTCTTTCATCGTTTCCACAAGCAATGAAAGATAACATGTTTATGCTCTTTTTTTTATGTTCTTCTTCTTCTTCTTTCTACCTTTTTTTGATTTTGATGAATATCCAAGTGAATTTAGAAGCATCAGTATAGCCATATTTATGTGAATGCCATCGATATTTCATGATGATGTTCTCCTCCTCAAGATTCTGTATCATTTTATTCCTGTTCGTTTTGATGATGCAATGCAAATGGGGACTGAGCTCGATCGTATGGGTTATGTGTTGATCACCTCTGAAGTAAGGTAGATGTGCCAACGATCCAAGGTAAGTCATCAACCAAAGAAGGTAAGTAAGAATTTTTTTATTTTTCTTTCTTTTAATCCTTAGTTTAGATCACTACCATCTTCCAACTCTTTTATTCACTTTTTTTAATTTCTTTGTATAAATTTATTTTCTATTTTCTCTAACTTCACAAATTAACATAACTTATTTTCATTTTTTTTAAAGAACAAGAGAAGAACTTTAACCATTTCAAGTGAATTAAAGAGAAATTACTAAAAAGCTTCAATTGCTAGTCCCTCCTTGTGGATCACGACCCGCATAGCCAATTTCTATAACAGTAGCATTGAGTACTTGCACTACCTATTATAAAATTCTAAAATTCTATATTTTTGTGTGTTGGTCTAAACTCAATCAGGGGGCATCAGGCGACCTGTACGGAGTCGTGCGTCAAAACTCGACGCATGACTCCACAATATGGCTGTGGAAACGTGACCATACTATGGCCAAGCACGCAACGCTGAAATCTGCAGGTCATGGCTGCTCTGATGTCAGGGTAAGGGTTGTTACTTCCTTATTTTCTGCTCTCTGTAGCAGCAGAATGGGCTTCCAAAGTCAATGGCTTTATTAGGACCTAAAATCACTAAATAAATGAGATTTTTGATCTTCTTCTTCATCTCACACCATGAACTTAGGAACACACAAGAAAATCATTATTTAACAGAATTTTATAAAGAATAAGTATGAAAGTATGGTATGAAATATGCAATATTGGAGACTAATCACACCCCCACACTTATCTTTTGCTCGTCTCGAGTAAAATAGAAAACTAAGAAAATTATTACACCACTTTCGCAGGTGACGCAATTGCACTGAGCATGTGCAATAAGCCGTTAAACCTCTAAGTTTCCCCTAGAGGAGGAGTTTTGTCTCTTGAGAATTTTCAGCGGATTATACTCATAAAATCCATAAAAAAGAAATCAAATATTAGTATTTTTAAAACGTATTTTGAAAGAGGGAAAAGTGTTAAAGTATTTTTTGTAGAAAATTTAAGCGATCCAAGGTCATAGGGTAACCAGAAATTATTCTTCCTTAAACTAAGTCTAAATGCAAAATCTTATTATAAATTAAATGTAAGAATTTGAATTGAATCGGTTCTTTGATCTTTCATAAAACTCTTAGAAAATATGCACTTTGTGAATTGTAAAGATTTTTGGGATATCAATTTTAACTTTCATGCCATTTGTTTATATCAAAAATTTTTTTCTTTTTTCTTATCTTAGTCTTCTTTGGCTTTCTACCTTACGTGGGTAGCGAGCCTTTAGCCAGTTACTCCTAAACCATATGGTTTTAGGGCACCAGATGAGAAAACATCCCTCCTGTTTAAGGACACGAGTAAATAAGGCCACAAAACTAAAGGAGATTATTTTGTTTTGTACACCATTTTAGGCATGATAATCATGCTTCCTGAGGCATAACTATTCAGCTTCAATAAGTGATTTTATTATCATCATTTTTTAATATATATATTTTAAGGCATTTTCAGTCTTTGTTTCAATCCAAAAAAATTGTATAAGTGTGAAGTGCATAAATCTATAGCAAAAAATTTAAGATCAAATTATCTTTTCAATCTTAGTTCTTATCCTAGAATTTAAAAAAGATCTATTATTTTGACTCGGTTTAAAATTCATAATTTTGGGTCTTCCTAATTCCTAAGATAATTTTAATTTTCTTAAAAATATATCAAAACTATTTTTCTTATTTAAAAAAGTTTTGTAAATAGAAAAAAAAAGAGTTTTTATACAAAAGAAAATTTTAAAAATTTTCTAAAAAGAAGTGTAAAAGAAAGAAAATTTAAAACAATCTATGTTAGTTAACCTCCCCCTACACTTATCTCATGCAGTCCTCAATGCATCGTGCATGTGTATATACATGAACAAATAGAAAGTGAAAGAAAATTACCTTATGGTGGTGGTTCCGGTGGTAGTCTGATTGGGCCAAGCATAGCTACCCAATCAAGATAATGTGGTGGCTTACGGAATCCACCTTTATTGACCTCTTTTCTATTTACATATTTATAATCCCCAATATTAATAGGATCATGCAATATCCTATCATGAAAATTATTCCTTTTACATGACCAATCTTGAAAGATCATTACTGAGTCATTCTGGTCAATACCTTGGTCCAACAATAGAATGTGATTTTTTGGAATGAATGATTGGGCTTTGAAATGAAAAGTTCGAGAACCAATACTAACTCGAAAAAATCAACTTTAAGTTCGAGAGTCAGTTTAGATTCAAGAGTTGAGTCCAAATCAAAAAATTTAATTTCACATTCTATTCCCATCAATGAAATGTGACTATCCAAAAGAAGTGGTTCAATTTTAAAATTTATGGATATAGGAATCGATATTGGTTTAGGAAATGGTCCAACTTGGGCAAGGATACTGGAGTCAACATAGATTCAAAAATTAGAATTGAATCACAAAGTTGTAGGTCGGGTGCACATTCATATTCAAATTCAATTTCATTGAAATGAAAACTTACCAATTTGTCAATCGGTTGATATAAGTCAAGTTCAAGATTTTGTAGTGAAATTGATTCTTGGTCAAAGTCTTCAAGATTTCATGATTCTTAATTTTCATCAATATGATTAGAAGTGTTAGGAATAGTCAAAGATTGGGTAGAGAGAGTTTCCTTATTCCTACATATATTTTCCAATCGACTAAGTCTAGCTCCAATCATATTAAAAGGATCGCTTTGAAATTGAATCATGGATTTTGTACTCTTTTCTAAGTTGGTATGTTCTTCTTGCTGTGGGACTTGGAAAATGAAATAAGGATCTTGGATTTGAAAACTTTGATGGGATTTTGAGTTTTTTAGATTTTAAATTCATCGCTCGAGTTCCTCTAAGACTTCCATCCTTTTTTCCTAGTCAATTGGTTCTTGTAATGGTTATTCGGGAGGAGTATATAAAGCTGGATGTTGGTAAGGTGGTTGACCATATGACTCGTGAGAGTTTTGTCCCTACTGACTCTGTGAAGAGTGGTGATTATTCCAGTCTTATTTATAGTATTGGGACTGGGGCACATATTGGTTGGATAAAACCAATCTAGCATACTTGTTGGTTAGAGCTATGAAATACCAGGTTGGTAATATCCGAGTCAAAAGAGGTCGGAGTGAAGTATGGATCACTATATGCATTGAAATAATTATATTTGTAATCCATAACACAAAGATGTCATAAAAAACAAAATAAGCAAACAAACAATTAAACAAGGAAAAAGAAAATTTCAAAAATAAGCCTATACTAGGGTTGACCTAGACCTGACGACTCCTAACGGGTTAGACTGTCTATGGGGAATACACTGTAGAAATCTGACCACAAGTTAATCGGCCAGTTAGGAGCAAGACCAGTGGGAGGTATCCGTACCGGAGAAACGGGCCTAATTATGCTAAACCACTGTTCTTCGAGATTTCGCCTCTCAATCCCCAACCTTTGACACTGATTAGACAAGGTCAAACTTTAACAACTTTCCCCCTTAGGTCAATCTCCTAAATAAGTCTGAGATGTCCCTAGGGGCCAACGTGTAGCAAGTTTTATTTAGGCTTGAGTTGTGTGAGTGTGGAGGTAATTTTTGAGCTAAGGGAGGGTAATAACTTTCCCACCTTATGTTTTATGGGGATATGCCCTTAAGTTCAATTCGTGCAAGTGTGCAATATAGATAAGAATGAACACAAAAAGCGAGTAAATTACCCACGTGTTTGTCCTAAGCTATATGCAATGCAATATGTACACCTCAGTTAAGATCACAATAAAACAAGAACAAAATACAATATATTGGAATTGAAATCGACAGGTGCCTTGGTGCAAATGTCTAAACCGATTTAAAGCATCCAATTTTCTTATTTTAGTTTTTTAATTATTACAGTGCACAGGTAATCTAAACAAAAACTAGTAGAAGAATATAGCAATATACAAGAATTTACCCAACCATACAAAAGTAAGTGTGGACTTCTGCAATGCTAAAAATTTGACCTGCACACCAAAAATAAAGAAGAAAAGTTAACAAAAATATAAGATCAAACCGTTCCGATCCCCAGCATCGGCGTCAAAATTTGATCGGGAAAAAATCGCGCACAAAAAGTGTTATTTTGAAAAGTGTGTGCGCGCTTTGTCTTCCTTGATACTTCTGTTATAGCATAGAGGCTAAAGGGTTGAACCACAAGGAAGGGAAGCGATAAAAGCTTTACCGGTATGTTCACATATGTGTTAAAGTTTCTTCAACGTTTTAAAGAATCAAAAGAAAATAATATAAAAAAGTGGAAAGAGAAGACTGCGGTGAAAACAAAGAAGTGGGAAACATTGAAGAGGTGGTATTTGTGATTTTTGATATATTTCTAAAATAAAGTAAAAAGAAAAGAAAAGCCATGGCAACTGATAGTTGTCACACATGCATCCTTAGCTATCACTAGTCCTTAGTTCAAGAGCGTTTCAAAGCATGACCCATAAGATAACTCAGCACATTTAAATTTAATAAATAAGTGCAACCTACACTTAAACTATCAAAACTAAAGAAGAGCAAGCATGGAATAAAATAATGTTATCTTGTTAGAGAGTTAGGATGTAAAAGTATTAGAATCCATCATCATAAGCCATCAATGGCTCTTGCAAGAGCAAGACCAAGTAGAGGTTATTAGATTCATGTGAATTATCAAGTAAGGATTAAGCAAGTTAATGGTTAATAGTTAGTTGGCATGAGAGAAAATTAGCTAAGCATGTAAAAGGAGTTAGAGAGAAAAAATAAGGAGAGATAAAGAGAGAACCTTTCATAGAGTGTCACCCTCCATTACAATCACTCTAGCTTTCATCCTATGTACTACTTTCTTCCCTATTATAAGATCTATAAGAAATGAAAAATACATAAGAGAAAAAAGAAAAAAAACTAACCTAAACTACCTTAAGGAGAAAAAACTAACCTAAAAACTACACTCCAGAACTCTCCTCCCTGAGCTGTAGAAATCCCAGAGTATTTATAAGCCAAAGGGGGCATCAGGGGAGCGGTACGGAGTCGTGCGTCGAAACTCGACGCATGACTCCACAGTATGGCCACGGAAACGGGGCCATGCCCGCGTTTTTGCGGCCATCTTGTGGTCAGGCACGCAGCGCCGAAGTTTGCAGGTCATGACTGCTCTGATGTTAGAGTATGGGCTGCTACTTTCTTGTTTTCTGCTCCCTGCAGCAGCATAATGGGCTTCCAAAGTCAATAACTCTATTAGGATCTAAAAATCACCAGATAATTTGATTTTTTATCTTCTTCTTCATCCTACACCATGAACCTAGGAACACACAAGAAAATCATTATTTAGTAGAATTTTATAAAGAATAAGTGTGAAAGTATGGTATGAAATATGCAATATTGGAGACTAATCAGTAATATACATTCCAGCAGAAAAATATAAGTGCACAGTTATCACAGTTTGTAATCCAATATAATATGAATATTATAACAAAAAGGTGCAAAGTATGATTACACAGCTTGAAAAGGACTGGAAGATACTCACGAGCAGCAAAATGAGAATCTCGCGAGCCGATCAAGGGGGCTAAAACAAAAGGGGCACTGGACGGTCAACCACTAATTCACGCTTTCGCTACATACTCTGGTCAGCTACGGAAAGTCCACCATGGTTTAGGCTCCAGTGATCTGTACATGCAGATCCAGGGTTGTCAGAAAATAACCCAGCAAGTACGTAAGATGGAGTCGAGTGATGTGCAAGCAGTCACACGTGTATATGATCGAAGTGATGTGGTTCAAGCACGCAAGTACAAGCAATGACTAGTAATATAAATGAGAATTAAAGAATCCGCAGAACACCTGAAATCAAGCAAACACGCATATATCGATAAATCCGAATAGAGAAAGGATGTATCTAAAACCATGTTGAGAGCATAGGTACAAATAACCATACAATGGAGACATCAAGAAATATGTTAAGTGCAAATGTGGACATAACTAGTTGTACAAACTCAAATGTTGGATTCATGAGATTGGTACATTGAGGGAATAATCCAAATAAAAAAATCCTCATCTATCTACCCTATATCCAAGTTGATCGGTCACCTATATTGCATATATAATGTCACATCCCATATTTATTGTCTAATAAATCATGTATTTACTCTTATTTGGTTTAATAAAATGCAGACCATTACCAAGGGAGAAGGAAGAGAAAACAAGCCCAATGCCCACCCAAATTCTATTTTAATTTAGAATTAAATTCAAATAAAGAATCAAGGCAAATCAGGGCAAATCAAAGAAGATAAAACCAGTTGAAAAAGCAGTTAAAACATATATTCACAAATCAATTGGTTAAAACTGAAGATCAAAGGAGATTTTGACAAATCCAGGACCAAAATCTGAAAATCCAGCAAGAGATAAAAGGAGATTGAGAAACCATGGATCAGTGATTAGGGAAGAGGAATAGTGGAGTAGAATTCACACAGATATTCAACAGAGAACGTTTAGAGTCAACCTTAGGTGCTTGATCACTCCGAAGTGTATTCACAATGTGTAATGTACTCCTTTCCAAATCACCGTAGTAGCATAAGCTATACGGGTCGAATCCACAAGGAGAGCTCACGATGGAAGCTTTACGGTTTGATGTCGAAGAAAGACAAACGAAAGTTCTTCTTTGTTTCAAAAGAATGAAAAAGACATGAAAAAATAGGTGAAAGAATTGGTTGTGATTTTGTACATGAAAGTAAAAACGATGAAAAGAGAATGAAAAGAATTTGAAAACAAGAATTGCATTTAGGAAGAAAACTAAAGTAGAGAAAACTTGCAAAAGACTTTTAGAATGGAAAAAGCCATGACTAGCTAACCTTACTAACTTGCTAACTTACTAATCTCCGTTAGGGTGAAGCATGCCTCATGTTGATTCATCGGCAAGTGTTTGTCTTGCTTGTTGGTCAAGTTACTTTCCCCTTTGATGGATGGGTGATCATCTTAGACTTGTCTTGTAGCCTCATTGATTTCATCGGCTCTCAAGATAGAATTTCATGGTGGAATCGGGGAGTGTCACTCAAGGGATGCTAAGGAAGAAGATACAAAATTCATTAGACATTCAAGGCCATACAACAAGTTAGCATTGAAGTAAGAAAGTTGTACAACAAATAGCATATGTTTGGTGTTCCATCTCCATGTTCCATCAAGGCACTTGTTCTAAGACAAGGCTCTAAATGAGGCACACATGAATCATATGGAGAATTACAACAAGAGATTGCCAAGAATGAAAGTAACCCATCGGGGATGAAAAAGACTCAACATTTGCAAGATTAAGAATTAGCATTCACCCAAGAGTTAGAAGTTAGCAAAGTTAGTGCTTAGCTAGTCATGTTAGAAGAAGTTAGCTAACCATTACAAGAGAAAGAAAACAACAAGACATTATGCTATGAAAGTAAAGCTTGAAGGAAATAAAGCAAGTAATGAAAAGCGCTAGAAATTGCAAAAGAAGAGAAAGTAGATTGGATTAATCCTTGCTTTGCTTCAAGTTGTCACCCCTTGATTACAAGCTTTCACTCTCTCACTATCTCTCTCTTGCAGAATTTCTAGGAGGAAGAAGAAGATTAAGAGCACTAAAACCTAGAGAAAGACTAAAAATTACAAGCTCTTACCTCTATTCTCTCCTCCCCTCTTTGCACTGGCCCTGATGGTCTATTTATAGGCCTCAGGAGAAGAAGGCTCCAGAATCAGACAGCTGGGGATCAACCGCTGGCTCAACGGCCAGATAACTGCCGCGGATCCGCGGCCAGAGCCGCGTTTCCGCGGCAGAATCTTGGCCGTTGCGCCAACGATTTCTGTTGCGAGTTTGTTGCAGGTTGTTAGCTACATGGATCTTCTAGAATGCTGACTGGATGTGTGGGTGATTCCAGATCCTGGGCTCAACTCTTGGGCTTCTTTTTGGGCTTTGAATTAATCCCCTTTTATTCTTGATAATTGCATGGATTTGTGGGCCTCTCTCCATTAAAATATGGACCTGCAAAAATAGAGAGAAAAAGAGTAAAAAAACAGATTTTTATTAATATTATGCATGGTATAGAGGTGGAAGATGATGCAAAAATGAACTACAATCACACCCCCATACCTAGCTTTTGCTCGTCCCCGAGCAAAAAAGAAAGAAAAAGAAAATCCTAACTAGATTATTACACCACTTTCGTAGGTGACACGATTGCACTGAGCACGTGCAACAAGCCGTTAAACCTCTAGGTTACCCTAGAGGAGGAGTGTTATCTCCTGAGGGTTTTCAGCGGATTGCACCCACAATATCCATAAAGAAAAAGAAAAGGGTTAGTGAAAATTTTGATCCATGTTTTAAAGATTCTTACTTGAGTTATAGGTTTCAGGTTACCCTAAACTTGTCATTCCTCTTATAAGCGTCTATTTAGAGTTTTGTTTTCAATTTAGGTTAAGTTTTTAAGGAAAAGATCAAAAATCAGATTTTGCATCAATCCTAGTATATATATATCTATAAAGATGAAGGATCATTCTTAGACTAAGTTTATTTATTTACTAATATATATAACAATATTTTTTTTCTTTTTTTCTTTTTTTATATACAGTATTTATTTATTTACATTTCCTTAGATTCCTTAGGCTTTCTAATTTACCCTTGTAACGAGCCTCTTACCGATGACTCCCAAACCAGTCGGTCTTAGGGCACCAGATGAGAAAACATCCCTCGGGTTCGATGACTCAAGTAAACTAGGCCATGAATACTAAGGACTTAACCACCTTTAGGCGTGACTTGCCATGCTTCTTGAGGCACGGTTAACCAGCTTAATTAGTGGCTAAGTATTTATTTAGTTATTTATACATATATTTTTCTTATTATTATTATTATTATTATTATATATGTAAATAAAGTCACAAAGTCTTTGATTAATCCCTCAATATGTTTAATGTATATATCCTAAAGAAAGAATTAAAATCTAGTTATCTTTCTTATCCTTTTTTACTTAACCTAAAAATCCAACAAAACTCCTCTTTTCAACTTATAATTAGAAATCATAGTTAAGAGCTTCCTTAATCCCTAAAGTCAAGCTTTTGATTCTTTAAACATGGATCAAGAGTTTCCCTTTTTTTATTTTTTTTATTTTTATTTTTTATTTATTTTTTTCTAAAAGAAAAGTAAAATCTAATAAAAAATCTACCAAGAAAGGTAAAATCTAAAAAAATAAAAAACCTAAAAAGAAAATGAAAATCCTAAAAATAAAAAGCCAAAAAAAAAAAAAATCCTAGGTTAGAATCTACCCCCCATACCTATCACATGCATTGTCCTCAATGTATGCAAGATAAAAAGATGCATGAAATAGGTAAAAGGTATGAAATCACTCCCTCCGTCTCTTTGGACCAGCGGTGGTGCTGGGTCCAGCCGACTGAGATCGTCTGAGCCCCGCCTCAATGCGGTCCAACCTCGAGGATTGCTCCTCCACCTTCTTTCTAAGCCTGACCTGTCCCCTAAAAATTTTCTTCATGCCCTTCCAGATGGTGGACATGAAGGCTCGTGACTCTGTTGGGGGATCCTGACGCCAAAACTCAGGCTCATCTTCCTCCTGAAGACTCTCCTCAGAGGAGGACTCCACCGACACATCTTCGGGCTGGACACTAGGAGTCCAAACCGCGTGCAAACAGCTATTATAGGAACTGGTGGTCGCTCAGGTGTAACAAACACTCGGTCAAATGAATCGAATACGGCGTCCGGTAGGAAAGTCCTACACAGACGCGTAATCAGAATAGGGTGAGAGTGTTTGGCACCTCGGGTGCGTGAAGAGTTGGCTATGATTGTGTGGAAGATGACCTTATTTAAGCAGACTGTGTGTTGCCTGGTCATTAAATCGTGAATTATTTGCAACACCGGGCGGTTGAAGGAAGTTGTGTGGTCCAGCCCTAAAATGTTACGTTGGATCCAGCGTCCAACGCAGTGTACGTTCCTAAAGGTAGTGCTGGCCTTAAGCCCACGGTCCTGCTCAGTGCAGCGAGCCCCCATGAGTGTCATATAATCGATCAGTGGGAGGGGATCGCTGTGTTGTTGATGAATGGGGACATGTGTATGTTCCTCAAGAAGAGGAAGAGTGATGAACAAGTCACCCAAGGGCATATGTGATTGGGAAAGATACGTGTAGAGTTCTTGCACAAGTATTCAAGTAAAAAGGAAAGGTTTAGAGTTAACCTTGGTGTTCGTTTACTCCACAATTGTATTTAAAGGTCAATACACTCTTTCCAATCTCCGATATAGTAATGGTTATACCGGGTCGATCTTCCGGGAGAGCTAGCGATGGAAGCGTTACGGTTTTCAAAGTGAAGCAAGAAGACGAAGAATCTTCTATGTAATTACACAAGTGCAAAAAGAAAGAAGTGGTGGATGTGTGCATTATGTAAAAAGAAACCAAAAAGAACTTGAGTGAAGTGAAAGTGTGTTGTAAAGACAAAGAAACTAGTAAAGAGAGTGTTGGAAAAACTTTAGATGATAAGATACATGGCTAGCTAACTTTACCTCATTGCTAACTTGCTAACTCAATGGTGATGCTTTATTGCCTCGTATTGACTCATTGGCAATTGATGATGTAACTTGCTTGTTTGTTCAAGTTCTTTACCTTCTTGGAGATGAGTGTTCTCTTGTTCTAGCTTGAAGCCTCATAATGAGTCATTGGCTCTCTTAGGTAGATGTTCAATGATGAAATCTAGAAGTGACACTCAATTATGCTAAAGAGAAGATACAACGTTCATTCAAACATTCAAGACAAAACAACAACTAGTAGCTTGAAGTAGAGAAGTTGTTCTTACAAGTAGCATATGTAGGTGAACCATCTTCATGTTCCATCAAAGGCTCTTGTTCTAGACAAGGCTCTAAATGAGGCACACATGAGTCATAGGGGGTATGAACAAGCAATTGTCAAGGGAAATCAACTCTACTTCCTTGGTAAATAATAGAAGTGATCACAATGCAAGTATAAAGATAAGCATCATCCAAGGAGTTAGAAGTTCGCTAGGTAAGTTCTTAGCTAGCCATGCAATAAAGATTTAGCTAGCCATTACACTAGAAACAACACAACTATTCGTGAAGTAAAGCAACAAAACACAAGCAATAAAGATGAACTAGAATCAAAGCAAGAATTTAAAGCAAGGTAAAGTACAACATACTAGAGCTTTGCAAAGTGAAGAATGGAGTCCTTTTGATTAATCCTTGGCTACAAGAATGTCACTTTCTTGGTACAAGCTCTCAAACAACACTCTCTCTCTCACTTTTGTCAAGATCTCTAGGAGGAAGAAGATGAAGTCTAAAAACCTAGGAGAAAACAAAAATACAAGAATTTTCCCCTATTTTCTTCTCTCTCTTCTCTATCTTCACGCACAGACCTTGGTCCTCTATTTATAGCCATCCCTGAGAAGCTTCGAGAGCCCTGGCCGTTACCACAAAATCCGGGCTCCAACGGCCTCAAAACGGCCGCAGATGCGCGGGAAAATCCCCGTTTTGGCGGCAGAATCTGGGCCGTTGAGCCCAGATTTTCTGTTACGATCTGGTAGTTAGGTGGTTATCCACGTGGCCTTCTGGAATCTTCAGTGGGCGCGCGGATCTCAACTGAATCCAAATTTAAATCTTGGCTCTTTTTTTGGGATTTTGAAATAATCTTTTTAATTATTGCTAATTAAAAAGATTTATTGGCTTCTTCTCTTTTAAATTGTAGACCTGCAAAAATAGAGAGAAAAGGGGTTAAAAATCACATTTTATTTACAATATGCATAGTATAGGAGTGGTAAAATATGCAAATATGTATAACAATCACACCCCCATACCTAGCTTTTGCTCGTCCTCGAGCGAAAAAGAAAAAATAAAATCCTAACTAATTTATTACACCACTTTCGTAGGTGACACGATTGCACTGAGCACGTGCAACAAGCCGTTAAACCTCTAGGTTACCCTAGAGGAGGAGTGTTGTCTCCTGAGGGTTTTCAGCGGATTGCACCCACAAAATCCATAAAAAAAAAAGAAAACAAATGTTAGTGTTTTGAAAATGCATTTTGAAAGAGAGACATGTTTTCGAACTATTTTTGCAAAAATATAAGTGATCTAAGGTCATAAGTCCACCTATAATTATTTTTCCTTAAACTTAGTCTCCATGCAAGATCTTGTTTTTAATTAAGGTAAGAATTCAAATTGGATTGAATACTTTATCTTTCATAAAACATAGATAGTATGCACACCGTGTTCAGTGAAAATTTCTGGGATTTCAACTCTAACCATAAAGCCATTTATTTATTTATTTATTTATTATTATTTTTTTTTCTTCCCTTAGTTTTCTTAGGCTTTCTAGTTCACCCATGTAGCGAGCCTATAACCGATGACTCCCAAACCAGATGGTTCTAGGGCACCAGATGAGAAAACATCCCTCGGGTTAAAGGACTCGAGTGAAAAAGGCCACAAAACTAAGGGGGATTATTCTTTTTGTTCACCGTTAGGCGTGAATAATTATGCTTCTTGAGGCATAATTCTCCAGCTTAATGGGTGATGTTTTTCACCGTTAGGCGTGAATAACCATGCTTCTTGAGGCATAGTTATCCAGCTTAATAAGTGATGTTTTATTCCGTTTTTTTTTATGGCATTTTAGATCTTTGTTTCCATCCCAAAAATTGTGTAAGTGTGAAGTGCTTACTATCTAAGGCAAAAATTCAAGATAAAAATATCTCCCCAATTTTACTTACTTAGCCTATAATTTCAAACAAGATCTATTATTTCAACTAGGTTTAAGATGTCATAATTAAGGCTTTCTTAATTTCTAAGATACATCTTAATTTTCTTAAAAATAGATCAAAACTTTGTCTCTTATTTCAAAAAGTTTTTTTTCTTTTTTTTATATACATTTTTTTTAAAAGAAAATAAAATCTAACAAGAGAAATAGAAAATCTACAAAGAAAGTAAAAAAACCTAAAAAGAAAATAAAAATCCTAAAATAAAAAGCCTAAAAAGAAAATGAAAAATCCTATGTCAACATCTACCCCCCCATACCTATCTCATGCATTGTCCTCAATGTATGCGATATGAAATGATGCATGAAATAGGTAAAGGACAAAACTACTCCCTTTCTCGTTTTGAACCCGCGGTGGTGCTAGGTCCAGCCGACTGTGTTCTCCTTAACGCTGCCTCCATGCTACCTAGGCGAGAGGATTGCTCCTCAACCCTCTTCCTAAGCCGGACCTGCCCCTTGAAAATCTTCTTCATGCCCTTCCAGATAGTGGACATGAAGGCTCGTGAATCAGTGGGGGGTTCCTGCCTCCAAAATTGGGGCTCATCAATTTCTTCTAAACTCTCCTCCGAATCAAGCTCCACAGGTTCATGTTCAGGCTGAGCAATAGGTGTCCAAAGTGCGTGCAAGCAGCCATTATACGAGCTTGTGGGCCTCTCTACAGTAATAGGCACTTGGTCAAATGAATTAAAGACAGCGTCTGATAGGAAGTGTTTACACAGACGTGTGATTAATATGGCATGGGAATGCTTCGCACCCCGAGTGCGGGAGGAATTATCAAGAATGGCACGGAAGATGGCCCTATTCAAACAGACCGTGTGGTTGTGTGTCATTAAATCATGAATTACTTGTAAACGGGTCTGTTAAAGGAAGATTGGTGCTCAATTCCAAAAATGTTGCGTTGGACCCAGCGTCCAATGCAATGAACATTTCGAAATGTCGTGTTGGCTTTGAGCCCACGATCCTGAATTGTGCAGCGGACACCCATGATTGGCATATAATCTATCAACGGCAAGGGATCGGTATGGTGGGGATAACTGGGAACATGAGTGCATTCAGCAATAAGTGAAATGGAGACAAAGATGTCACCAAATGGCATGTGAGATACAAATTGGTACGTGTCATGGTGCACAGATGCATGATCAATTGCATTGTAAAATGTAGTGACAAGCTCCGGGCAATAGTATGCATTGTGGTCACTGTTATCGTAAACTAAAGAGTACCAACTCCATGAACATATTCTATCCACAAAAATGTGCCCATATCCCCCACTTTCATTCATAGGTACTGAAAAATCCCTCTCCACATACAAATTTGGTGCCATATATGCTAATGAATTATAAAGCAAAGGATTTAGAGAGAGAAAATTGCAAACCACCCCCGGAGATCGTAGGGGGAAATCCAAACAGTAGTGCAGAAGGCACTTGGGACAGAGTTTGAAGAAGTTGCTCTGGATCTGCCACCAACAGAGGAAATCCGCCGACCAAAACTTTTCTGAGCACTAGAGATGGCAGGAATGCGGTGGAATCTCGGCAAGACAGGGATTTTTGCGGCAGATCTGAAGGATCTGGTGAAGGGAAAATCAGCAGAGGTTGGCTTTGGAAGAAGAAGTTTAGATCTGAAGGGAATCTGCGTTTGAGGGAGAAAAGTAAGTGAGGAGAGTATTTATGGGGAGGAATGAAAATGGGATTTCCAAATTTATCCCTAGGTCAAAGATATAATTACAACCCTAGGTCAAAAGGGTTTGGAAATGCATGGAATCCTAGGGAAGAGAAAATCCTAGGAATGTGAAACTTTTATAAGCACAAAAATCCCTAATTTTTTTCTTGTTATTTTTTTTATTAGTACTATTTACAAAAAAATGGAAAAGAAAATTATTTACAAGTGTGGTCCCAAAATGATATACAGGAAAATGCTTGGGAAATTATACAGATAAGATTGTCACAAATAAACTGGGTCACAAAGACCCAATTCGTGAACTTCGTGTGACATGACTTCCGTGGTAAGGAATGGCTTTAGACGTTGTCCGTTCACAGTGAATATGTTGCCATTATTTGGGTCAAGAATCTCGATTGCACCGTGGGAAAAGACTTTGTGAACAATGCATGGCCCTGACCACCTGGTTCTTAATTTACCAGGGAAAAGGTGGAGTCTTGAATTGTATAACAGAACCTTTTGTCCAGGAACAAAATTTTTCCTGTGAATGGATCTATCGTGAAACAGCTTGGTTCTGTGCTTCGTGATCCAAGCATTATCATATACCTCGTTTCTCAGTTCTTCAAGCTCGGATATCTGCAACTTCCTTAAAGCACCGGCTTTATCCAAATCCAAATTCAACTGTTTTAAAGCCCACATAGCTCGGTGTTCTAATTCAACAGGCAAGTGACAAGGTTTCCCAAATACAACTCGCTATGGAGACATACCGAGGACAGTCTTGTAAGCGGTCCTGTATGCCCATAAGGCATCAGTGAGTTTAATGGACCAATCCTTACGGTTCTGTCCTACAGTTTTCTCCAAAATGAGTTTTATCTGTCTATTCGTGACTTCAACTTGCCCATTGGTTTGAGGATGGTAAGCCGTGGATAATTTGTGAGTGATAGAATACTTGCGCATCAGGGCTTCAAAAGCCCTATTGCAAAAATGACTCCCATTATCACTTATTATCGCACGGGGGCTCCAAAGCGAGAGATGATGTAGTCTCTTAAAAACTTGATGACAACATGGTTGTCATTTGTCCGTGTTGGAATCGCTTCAGCCCATTTGGAAACATAATCTACGGCTACCAAAATGTATTGGTTACCGTAAGACAGAGGAAAGGGTCCCATAAAATCGATGCCCCAGAGGTCGAAAATTTCGACTTCCAATATGGGTGTAAGGGGCATCATGTCTTTCTGTGTGATACGACCAGTCATCTGACACTTATTACAAAGCTTGCAAAAATTGTATGCATCCTTAAAGAGAGTGGGCCAGTAGAATCCACTCTGAAGCACTTTCTCAGCAGTTTTCCGTGGACCAAAATGTCCACCGCAAGCTAACTTGTGACAGAATGTCAAAACGCTCTGATGTTCATCCTCAGGAAGGCATCTACGTATGATTTGGTCAGGACAGTACTTGAATAAATACGGTTCATCCCAAAAGAAGAACCGCATTTGGCGCAGAAAACGATGTTTTTCTTGTCCTGACCAATGAGAAGGTATTTACCTGGTAGCAAGGTAGTTCACTATATCAGCATACCAGGGCTCTCCACATATCTCAAAAATGTGCTCGTCAGGAAAATCATCGTTAATCGGTATTCTTTCCTTAGGTGCGTTTGGGATTCTTGACAAGTGATCCGCAACCACGTTCTCAACGCCCTTTTTATCTTTTATTTCCAAATCAAACTCTTGCAAAAGAAGTACCCAACGAATCAATCTTGTCTTAGCATCCTTCTTTTGCATCAAGTATTTTAGGGCGGAGTGATCAGTAAAAATAACAGTTCTGGACCCTAGCAGATATTGACGGAATTTCTCCAACGCAAAGACAACTGCTAAAAATTCCTTTTCAGTAGTTGTGTAATTGAGTTGGGCCTCATTCAGCGTTCTGCTAGCATAATAGATTACGTGTTGCCTATTATCAATACGCTGCCCTAAAACAGCGCCTATAGCAAAGTCAGAGGCATCACACATAATCTCAAAAGGTTTGGTCCAATCTGGTGCAGAGATGATCGGTGCTGAGACAAGTCTATCCTTAAGCTCTCTCCACGATTTTCGACATTCCTCATCAAAGATAAAGGGTACATCCTTCCCTAAGAGATTTGTCAAGGGTCTTGCAATATTGCTAAACCCTTGAATGAATCGTCTATAGAAGCCGGCGTGCCCTAAGAATGATCGAATGTCCTTTAAACATGTAGGTTCAGTGAGCTTTGTTATGACTTCCACTTTAGACTTGTCTACCTCAATTCCTATTCTTGATACCTTGTGCCCAAGCACGATTCCTTGCTTGACCATGAAATGACACTTTTCCCAGTTAAGTGTCAAATTTTTCTCCATGCATCGTTGTAAAACCAGCTTCAAATGGTACAAGCATTGCTCAAAAGAATCCCCATAGATCGAAAAGTCATCCATAAAAATTTCCAAAAATTTCTCGACCATGTCCGAGAACAGGCTCAACATGCAATGTTGAAATGTTGCTGGAGCATTGCAAAGGCCGAAGGGCATCCTACGGTATGCAAACGTTCCAAAGGGACAGGTGAAGGTAGTCTTCTCTTGGTCTTCGGGAGCAATTGGGATCTGATTATATCCTGAATATCCATCCAGGAAACAATAATATTCGTGTCCCGCCAATCTTTCCAGCATCTGATCAATGAATGGAAGTGGGAAGTGGTCCGTACGTGTGGCGGTATTCAACTTCCTATAATCAATACAAACTCGAACTTTTGTTGGAAGACGTGTTTGTATCAATTCTTTATTCTCATTCTCCACCACAGTAAATCCAGCTTTCTTAGGCACAGCGTGGACTGGACTTACCCATTGACTATCAGATATGGGATAGATAATCCCATTGTCTAATAGTTTCAAAATCTCAGATCTAACAGCTTCTTGCATAATTGGGTTAAGTCTGCGCTGTGGGTCTCATTTCGGCTTAGCATCTTCCATTAGATGAATTCTGTGTTGAACAATGGAGGGACTAATCCCCTTGATATCAGCCATGGTCCAACCAATGGCCTCTTTATTTTCCCTTAACACAGTCAAAAGGTCCTCTTCTTGTTGCTCAGTAAGATTTGATGCAATGATTACCGGAAAGGATTCCTTCTCATCCAAGTACTTGTACTTGAGATGTTGGGAAGAGCTTTAAGCTCAGAAGAAGGGACAGGATCTATTACTGGTTGCTCAAGGTGCAAGGGAAGAATAGGTGTGAAATTAGTGGTCTGTTCAACATTTGATCCAACAATGTGATCCAGGTTGAAGTCATCCGACTCCAACTCAAACTCCTCTTCAGACTCATACTCAATTTCTTCCACATGTTCACTGGTCAATCCCTCAATCAAGTTTACTTCAAAAGAATCATGATCCATATCCCTTGGCTGCTTCCCCAGATGGAAGACATTCACCTCTTTTGTCATATCTCCGAACGTTAACCGCATCGATCCATTTCGGCAATTGATTATTGCATTCGCGGTGGCTAAGAAAGGACGTCCGAGAATGACAGGTGTTTGCGCTCTGTGATTTTGTACGGGCTGTGTTTCAAGAACAACAAAGTCCACGGGGTAAATGAATTCCCCGACCCGTATCAAAACATCTGTAATTTCCCCCTTGGGAATCTTTACAGAGCGGTCAGCCAATTGAATTGTCATCTGGGTAGGACGAAGGTTGCCTAACCCTAACTGCTGATAGACGGAAAAGGGGAGAAGATTGATGCTCGCGCTCAAGTCTAGCAAAGCCCTATTTATGGTGGTCTGCCCTATGATGCAAGAAATGGTAGGGCTCCCTGGATCTTTGTACTTCACAGGGATAGGACCATTGAGCAGTTCACTTATGTTGGAAGCCAAGAAGACTTTTTTAGGAACATTTGCTTTTCTCTTTTTGGTACACATTTCTTTCAGAAACTTGGCGTAGGATGGAACTTGTTGAATGGCATCTAAGAGAGGGACATTGATTTGTACTTGATTGAATATCTCTCTTATCTTCTCCATGTGAGCATTCATCTTATGATTTGTGAGCCTATTTGGGAATGGGACAACAGGCTTATATGTTTGCTCATCAACTTTCTCTTTTCCTTTAGACTGGGAAGTGGATGGATGTGTGCTTGATGAAGGAATATCTTGCTTAGGCTGAATTGGAACAGAAGGTGGTGGCATTGGCACAGATTTGGGAGAATGATTTGAAATCTTATTATCTACACGTTTCCCAGACCTAAGGATTTGAATGGCTTGGCATTGGCTGGGTCCCAAGTCTTCAACTTCATGTAGAGGAAAATGGGCTTTGGGATTTGGCACAGGTTGGCTAGGTAGCATTCCTTTTTGTCTTTCAGTCAGAGAATTAGCTAACTGCCCTATTTGGATCTGCAATTTATTCATGTCCTGCTGCTGATTGTTCATCATTGCTGCTTGGGTCTTAGATAAGGTCTCTATCATTTTCTCCAAATCAGAAAGTCTTTTGTCTGAAGGATTGGGTGGTGGATGATGTTGATACTGGGGTTGAAAATTTGCTTGGTATGGCACAGGATTTTGATATGATTGGAATCTTGGAGGGCTCTGGTATGAATGAACATTTGGTGGGTTCTGGTGGTAAGTCGGTGGATGAGACTGAGCAGGGTATTGTTGTGGAAATGGCTGTCTCGGCTGCTCGGGTCCAGACTGACTCCAAGAGAAGTTTAGATGGTTCCGCCATCCCGGATTATAGGTTTTGGAGTAAGGGTTGTAAGTGGGTCTGGTGTATGTGGCATTCGTACTCTCCTGAAACATTTGAGTTTGATAAACTGGACACTCCTCAAACAGATGATCCAGATCATGGCAGTAGGTACAACCCGGGTTTACCACTGGTGTTGGGTTGACCTGATTAACAGCAGAGTTTTCCCTGGACTCTAGCAATTCAATCCTCTTCATCAATTGAGTTATCTTAGCTTCTGCAGCTATTGAGGATTCTATGGAATGTAAACCAGTTCTGGAAGTTGTGGGTGTAGGTTTCTCAGTACATGACTCCCACTGGATTGTTTTTTCAGCTAGAGCCTCAAAAAGATCCCAACCCTGATCTTCATCCTTCTTTAAGAATTCTCCTTGACACATGGTTTCAAGGAGCGTCTTAGTCTGATAATCAAGCCCATCATAGATAATCTGGCACTGACGCCATTTTTCTATACCGTGATGGGACACAGGGCGACTAGGTCTTTGAAGCGCTCAAAATACTTCCAAAACGGTTCATTGGCTTCTTGTTTGAACTGCATTATATTCTTCCTCATCAGGGCTGTCTTATGGATAGGATAAAACTTTTTAAGAAAGACCTTAACGAAATCATCCCAAGAAGAAATTGAGCTAACTGGGAGATTATAAAGCCACTTCTTAGCAATATCCTTCAATGCGAAAGGTATAAACCTAAGTCTGACAGCATCCTCGGTTAACTGGGAAATTCTCATCATAAGGCATACTTCTTCAAACTCTCGGATGAAAAAGTACGCATCCTCAGATTCAAGGCCATGGAATCGTGGAAGAGTGTTTATGAACTGGGGCTTCAACTCAAAATTATTTCCATTTGTGTTTGGGAGGAGAATACAAGATGGAAGTGATGTGCGAATCGGATAGAACTTGTCCTGCAACGAAACGTTGGTGGTCATGATTGTGTCGAGTGGTGGTGTATGTGGCAGTGTAGAAGTTCTTACAAGCCTAGCAGAATTAGGATCTCGATACCACTCTTGCATACAATTACACAATCAACGTGCACCTTTCACACAGGCGGAAAATGAAAATAACAATCAAAAATAGAAAAATTAATCCAAGCTTTCTAGGTTTCCTGGACCTAGACGACTCCTAACTGTAGATCGTCCATAGGAGGTTCAGTGTAGACTCTGACTATAAGCAAATCAGCCAGGTAAGGGTAAGGTTGGTGGGAGGTTTTCCGTCAGAGACGTTCCTTAATTAAGTAACCAACAACCTTCGGGCTTTCGGCCCTCAACCCCTTTCCTAGACACCGATTTTACAGAAGTCACTTTCCAACACTTTTTCCCCTTAGGATAATCTCCTAAGTGAGTCCGGATGTCCCTAGGGCCAACGTCTAGCAATTTTTATTTAGAAGCTTAGGATTGTGAGTGCGTGGGCAAAATGGTTTGTGGGCTAAGGAAGGGGTGATAAAATCCCCACCTTATCTTTTTTATGGGATTTGCCCTTAGAATCAATTAGTGCAAGTGTACGATATCGACAAACAAGGTTCACTCAAAGCGTAATTAAATCAAACAATGAGTGAGTCCTAGTCTATATGCTATGCTTACGTACCTTGTCCCCCGCACTCTTCAACAGTAAAAGTAAAGAAATTGAAAGACACGTGCCTAGAGATGCAAATGTCTAAACAATTTTTTAACTTTTTCAACCAATTTTTTACTGTTGATTAGCAGATATCAGGTGAAGCAAACAAGATTTAAAATATAGCAGCAGCTGTATTTTGCAGAGAAGAAAGTCCTGCAGAAAAATGGTCAGTAGTGATCTCCTCTTTGCCGCAAATTCTGGGCTTTTTGCGGCAAAAGCCCAGAATTTGCGGCAATTTGGAGGGATCCTGGTCTCTGCTTTCGAGAGCAGAGACCCAGGTCCACTTATATGTTTCTGCTATGCAAATTTTGCTGTTTCTTCAACCTGTAACCTGCAACAGAGAAGAGACTTCGTTTAGTTCTTCACTTTTCAACAAAAACCGTTGCTCTCCCCCCGGCAACGGCGTCAAAAATTTGATTGGGAAAGATACGTGTAGAGTTCTTGCACAAGTATTCAAGTAAAAAGGAAAGGTTTAGAGTTAACCTTGGTGTTCGTTTACTCCACAATTGTATTTAAAGGTCAATACACTCTTTCCAATCTCCGATATAGTAATGGTTATACCGGGTCGATCTTCCGGGAGAGCTAGCGATGGAAGTGTTACGGTTTTCAAAGTGAAGCAAGAAGACGAAGAATCTTCTATGTAATTACACAAGTGCAAAAAGAAAAGAAGTGGTGGATGTGTGCATTATGTAAAAAGAAACCAAAAAGAACTTGAGTGAAGTGGAAGTGTGTTGTAAAGACAAAGAAACTAGTAAAGAGAGTGTTGGAAAAACTTTAGATGATAAGATACATGGCTAGCTAACTTTACCTCATTGCTAACTTGCTAACTCAATGGTGATGCTTTATTACCTCGTATTGACTCATTGGCAATTGATGATGTAACTTGCTTGTTTGTTCAAGTTCTTTACCTTCTTGGAGATGAGTGTTCTCTTGTTCTAGCTTGAAGCCTCATAATGAGTCATTGGCTCTCTTAGGTAGATGTTCAATGATGAAATCTAGAAGTGACACTCAATGATGCTAAAGAGAAGATACAACGTTCATTCAAACATTCAAGACAAAACAACAACTAGTAGCTTGAAGTAGAGAAGTTGTTCTTACAAGTAGCATATGTAGGTGAACCATCTTCATGTTCCATCAAAGGCTCTTGTTCTAGACAAGGCTCTAAATGAGGCACACATGAGTCATAGGGGGTATGAACAAGCAATTGTCAAGGGAAATCAACTCTACTTCCTTGGTAAATAATAGAAGTGATCACAATGCAAGTATAAAGATAAGCATCATCCAAGGAGTTAGAAGTTCGCTAGGTAAGTTCTTAGCTAGCCATGCAATAAAGATTTAGCTAGCCATTACACTAGAAACAACACAACTATTCATGAAGTAAAGCAACAAAACACAAGCAATAGAGATGAACTAGAATCAAAGCAAGAATTTAAAGCAAGGTAAAGTACAACATACTAGAGCTTTGCAAAGTGAAGAATGGAGTCCTTTTGATTAATCCTTGGCTACAAGAATCTCACTTTCTTGGTACAAGCTCTCAAACAACACTCTCTCTCTCACTTTTGTCAAGATCTCTAGGAGGAAGAAGATGACGTCTAAAAACCTAGGAGAAAACAAAAATACAAGAATTTTCCCCTATTTTCTTCTCTCTCTTCTCTATCTTCACGCACAGACCTTGGTCCTCTATTTATAGCCATCCCTGAGAAGCTTCGAGAGCCCTGGCCGTTACCACAAAATCCGGGCTCCAACGGCCTCAAAACGGCCGCAGATGCGCGGGAAAATCCCCGTTTTGGCGGCAGAATCTGGGCCGTTGAGCCCAGATTTTCTGTTACGATCTGGTAGTTAGGTGGTTATCCACGTGGCCTTTTGGAATCTTCAGTGGGCGCGCGGATCTCAACTGAATCCAAATTTAAATCTTGGCTCTTTTTTTGGGATTTTGAAATAATCTTTTTAATTATTGCTAATTAAAAGATTTATTGGCTTCTTCTCTTTTAAATTGTAGACCTGCAAAATAGAGAGAAAGGGGTTAAAAATCACATTTTATTTACAATATGCATAGTATAGGAGTGGTAAAATATGCAAATATGTATAACAATCAATATGCATAGTGAATTGGTATGTTTGTGTATCAACAGATGCTTGGTCAATGTGAGTGTAGAACATTGTCACCAATTCGGGACAATAAAAGGCATCATTTTCAGAGTTGTCGTACACTAACGTATACCAATCCCAAGCCCTAATTCTATCTAAAAACATATGGCCATATCCATTGGGGTCACACAAGATTTTCCCAAAGTCTTTCTCAGCAAATATCATAGGTGCCATGCTAATAAACTAAGATTAAAGCAATAGAAAGGAGAGATCAAGATTCAAACCGCCCTTGGAATTCGTGGGGGAAAACAAATCTCGAACTTGCAGAGGGCACAGGAGATGGGTTCGGGAAGATGTGACAGCAGATCGGCCACCAGGGAACAAAATCGATCGGTGAAGACCTTGGCGGCGCTCCAGAGACGTCAGGACAGCCGCGGATCTGCGGCCATAGTCGCGGGAACGCGGCAGGAAAGAAGGATCAGGGGAGCAAAAAAATTACAGAGGACGACGCTTTGAGAGGAGTTTTCAGATCTAAGATGCTATTTTCGTTTGAGGGAGGAGGGGTAGGGTAGAGAGACTATTTATAGGAGGGAAAAAAATGAGAGTTCCACTTTTATCCCTAGGTAAAAAGATATTTACAACCTAGGGATTTGAAGTTTTGAAAAAGGAATTTGACCCTAGGAAAAAGAGTTATGAAGAAACCTAGGGACTTGAGGGATTTGAATTTTGAAAGTTGTAGAACTCTTTTAAAGGAATTTTCACAAAAAAATCCCTAATTTTTTATTTTGTTTATTTACAAAAGTGTACAAAAACTATTTACAAGGAATATGTACAAGTGTGTCCATCACCTAGGCTTTTCTTTGGTCGTTTTCCTCTAGCCCGTTTCCCGTCGTTCCAGTGTGTTTGTTTGCGCGGGCTCAGTTGGGAAACGAGTGCAATTATTTTCTGAGCCTTAGGCATTTTCAGTCTCAATGGCTTATTGTTATTCATCCTCATTTCACCACAAGGTTCACTGAAAATTTCTCCATTACCACTTTTTTCACTTTGAACTTCTTTACTCCCAATGTTAAGAAATTCCAGCTCATTTCCATACAACTCCTCAAAACTGAGGTCAACATTATCCTTCAGAGATGTACAACTAGTTAACCAACCCCGAGTTGGCTCATCCAGACACATGATTTCGTCAGCGAAGAGGTCTTCAAAAGTTATATCAATCGGAGGTTCTTGAATTGTATCCTCATGGGATACATTCACGGTTGGCTCATTGAAAGTGAAAATATCCAAATCAACTTTCCCCTTTTGAAAGGGTACTCGAATAACAGGATTTTCTACTTCAAGAGAGTCACAAACTTGTGATTCATCTTTACTTTTCTTCTCCTGATTGTTTCTGACAAAGTTAACCTCGAATGTTTGATCTTTTATCCTACGAGGTTGCATGCTGAAGACATTCACTTCTCTCGTCATGTCACCAAAAGTTATCCTCATTGACCCATTCCTGCAATTGATGATGGCATTTGCTGTAGCTAGGAATGGTCGTCCCAAGATGACAGGAGTTTGAGCCCTATGATTGGTATTAGACACAGGTTGTGTCTCAAGAACTACAAAATCCACAGGGTAAATGAACTCTCCAACTCTGACAAGAATATCGTGAATTTCCCCCTTGGGTCTCTTGACAGAGCGATCAGCCAGTTGTATCGTCATTTGGGTCGGGCGGAGATCACCTAACCCTAATTGTTGATACACAGAAAAAGGCAGGAGATTGATACTGGCCCCCAAATCAAGTAGTGCCCTATTAATGGTAGTCTGTCCTATGACACAAGAGATTGTTGGGCTCCCTGGGTCTTTGTATTTCTCCGGAATTGGCCCAGTGAGCAACTCGCTGATGTTGGATACTAGGAAGACTCTCTTAGGGACTTGTGTTTTCCTCTTCTTGGTGCACATTTCCTTTAAAAATTTTGCATATGATGGCACTTGTTGTATGGCATCAAGAAGAGGGACATTGATTTGGACCTTGTTAAACATTTCTCGTATCTTCTCCATATGAGCATTCAACTTGTGATTTTAAGCCTATTTGGAAATGGTGCCCTAGGCTTATAAGGTTGCTCATCTACTTTTTCTTTTCCTCTGGCTTTTGAAGTTGATGGCTCTGAACTAGAAGATGGATTGTCAGAAGTTGGTTGTACTGGAACTGGAGGGGTTGACTTTGGTACTGGATGGGATGGTTGAGTAGAACCCTACTATCTACCTGTTTTCCAGATCTCAGGATATGAATAGCGTTGCAATGACTGGGGCCCATGTCTTCCACTTCATGCAAGGGAAGTGATTTTTGGGATTGGGCATTGGCTGACTTGGAAACATTCCTTTTTGTCTCTCATTGAAAGAATTATTCAGTTGCCCAATTTGGACCTGTACTTTGTTCATATCCTATTGATGGTTCTTCATTAGGGTTTATATCATCTTTTCCAACTTTGATAGTTTGTCAGCTGAATCATTCTGGGGTGGATGTTGGTGATATGGAGACTGGAAGTGTGTTTGATAGTGTGGTGGGTTCTGATAGGATTGTGATTGTGGTGGACTTTGATATGGATGAAAATTCGGTGAATTACGATTGAGACTGTGTTGAGGAGGCTGAGCATTATATGGATGTGGAAATGGTGGCCTATGTTGCTCAGGACCAGACTGACTCCACGAAAAATTTGGATGGTTTCGCCATCCCGAATTGTACGTATTGGAGTATGGATTGTGATTGGGTCTGGTAAAAGCAGCATTCATATTCTCCTGATATGATTGAGACTGATATACAGGACACTCCTCGAAGACATGGTTGAGATCATGACAATAGGTACAACCCGGTTTGACCATAGGTGATGGGTTGACCTGATTAACAGCAGAATGTTCCCGTGATTCAAGCAGTTCTATCCTCTTCATTAATTATGTGATCTTAGCTTCAGCAGCTATAGAGGATTCTATGGAATGCATACCGGTTCTGAAAGTAGTGGGAGTGGGTTTATCTGGGCATGACTCCCACTGAATTATTTTCTCAGCTAGGGCTTCAAAGAGATCCCACCCTTGATTCTCATCTTTCTTCAAAAATTCCCCTTGACACATGGATTCAAGGAGTGTTTTCGTTTGGTAATCAAGTCCGTCATAGATAATTTGGCACTGATGCCATTTCTCTATGCCGTGATGAGGACATTGGCTAGAAGGTCTTTAAAGCGTTCAAAATACTTCCAGAAGGGTTCGTGTGATTCTTGCTTGAATTGCATGATGTTTTTTCTCATGAGGGCTGTCTTGTGAATGGGATAAAATTTCTTAAGAAAGACTTTTACAAAATCTTCCCATGAAGATATCGAACTGGCGGGAAGATTGTAAAGCCATTTCTTAGCTAAGTCCTTCAGCGCAAAAGGTATGAACCTTAACCTAACAGCATCCTCAGTCAATTGGGAAATTCTCTTCATTACATATACTTCTTCAAACTCTCGAATGAAGAAGTACGCGTCCTCAGACTCTAAACCATGAAATCGTGAAAGTGTATTGATGAATTGTGGCTTCAGCTCAAATGATTTCCATTGGTAACAGGGAGAAGAATGCATGATGGAAGGGAGGTGCGAATCGGATAGAATCTGTCTTGAAGCGAAATGTTGTTTTCCATTGTGTGAAGTGGTGGTGTTGGTGCAAGTGTAGAAATTCTAACAAGTCTTGCAGAATCTGGATCCCGGTACCACTCTTGCATATACAGTCACAAACAACGTTCACCGATCACACCAGCGAAAAGAAAAAATAACAAACAATAAAAAAATCAATCCCAAGCTATCTAAGATTCCTGGACGTAGACGACTCCTAACTGTTCGATGAACCAAATAAGGTTGTTGCTTGAATCAGACCACAGCTAATCAGCCAGGTAGGAGCAAAATACGGTGGGAGGTATCCGTGCGTGCGTAAGCAACGGGCCTTAATTACGCCAAACCATGGTATCTTCGAGGCTTAACCTCTTAATCCCCAGCCTTAGACACTGATTTCACCGGAGTATGAATCAAAATCAACTTTCAACTTTAGCCGATCTCCTACTGAGTCCGGATGTCCCTAGGGCCAACGTCTATCAGATTTTATTAAAAGGCTTGGGATTGTGAGTGCTGGGATGGTGGTTTTTGGGCTAAGGAAAGGGTGATGAAATCCCCACCTTATCTTATTTATTGGGTAATGCCCTTAAAATCGATTTTGTGCAAGTGTACGATATAAACAAACAAGGTTCACTCAAAGCGATATAAATCAACCAAGAAGTGAGTCCTAATCAAAATGCAATGCGCACGTACCTTGCTCCAGCACTCTTCAACAGTAAAGTAAATGAATTGAAAAGACACGTGCCTAGAAATGCAAACGTCTAATCAATTTTTAACTTTGCAACCAATATTTTACTGTTGATTATTAGCAGGAATATGGTGAAGCATACAAGAATTAAGTATTGCCGCAGCTGTTATTTTGCAGAGCAAGCAACCCTGCAGAAAATTGTGAGTAGTTCACTCTTTCTTGTCGCAGATCCGCAGCTTTGGCCGTGGAATCGCGGCAAATCAGAGGGCAACTGGTCTCTGCTTTCTAGAGCAGAGGCCCAGGGCCACTTATATGTCACTGCAATGCTAGTTTTCCTATTTCTTCACCTGTAACCTGCAACAGAGAAGAAAGTTCGTTTAGTTCTTCAATTGAATCAAAACCGTTGCTCTCCCCGGCAACGGCGCCAAAAATTTGATTAGGGAAGAGGAATAGTGGAGTAGAATTCGCACAGATATTCAACAAAAGAGAGAAGGTTTAGAGTCAACCTTAGGTACTTGATCACTCTGAAGTGTATTCACAATGTGTAATGTACTCCTTTCCAAATCACCGTAGTAGCATAAGCTATACGGGTCGAATCCACAAGGAGAGCTCACGATGGAAGCTTTACGGTTTGATGTCGAAGAAAGACAAATGAAAGTTCTTCTTTGTTTCAAAAGAATGAAAAAGACATGGAAAAATAGGTGAAAGAATTGGTTGTGGTTTTGTACATGAAAGTAAAAACGATGAAAAGAGAATGAAAAGAATTTGAAAACAAGATTGCTTTTAGGAAGAAAACTAAAGTAGAGAAAACTTGCAAAAGACTTTTAGAATGGAAAAAGCCATGACTAGCTAACCTTACTAACTTGCTAACTTACTAATCTCCGTTAGGGTGAAGCATGCCTCATGTTGATTCATCGGCAAGTGTTTGTCTTGCTTGTTGGTCAAGTTACTTTCCCCTTTGATGGATGGGTGATCATCTTGGACTTGTCTTGTAGCCTCATTGATTTCATCGGCTCTCAAGATAGAATTTCATGGTGGAATCGGGGAGTGTCACTCAAGGGATGCTAAGGAAGAAGATACAAAATTCATTAGACATTCAAGGCCATACAACAAGTTAGCATTGAAGTAAGAAAGTTGTACAACAAATAGCATATGTTTGGTGTTCCATCTCCATGTTCCATCAAGGCACTTGTTCTAAGACAAGGCTCTAAATGAGGCACACATGAATCATATGGAGAATTACAACAAGATATTGCCAAGAATGAAAGTAACCCATCGGGGATGAAAAAGACTCAACATTTGCAAGATTAAGAATTAGCATTCACCCAAGAGTTAGAAGTTAGCAAAGTTAGTGGTTAGCTAGTCATGTTAGAAGAAGTTAGCTAGCTATTACAAGAGAAAGAAAACAACAAGACATTATGCTATGAAAGTAAAGCTTGAAGGAAATAAAGCAAGTAATGAAAAGCGCTAGAAATTGCAAAAGAAGAGAAAGTAGATTGGATTAATCCTTGCTTTGCTTCAAGTTGTCACCCCTTGATTACAAGCTTTCACTCTCTCACTATCTCTCTCTTGCAGAATTTCTAGGAGGAAGAAGAAGATTAAGAGCACTAAAACCTAGAGAAAAACTAAAAATTACAAGCTCTTACCTCTATTCTCTCCTCCCCTCTTTGCACTGGCCCTGATGGTCTATTTATAGGCCTCAGGAGAAGAAGGCTCCATAATCAGACAGCTGGGGATCAATCACTGGCTCAACGGCCAGATAACTGCCGCGGATCCGCGGCCAGAGCCGCGTTTCCGCGGCAGAATCTTGGCCGTTGCGCCAACGATTTCTGTTGCGAGTTTGTTGCAGGTTGTTAGCTACGTGGATCTTCTAGAATGCTGACTGGATGCGTGGGTGATTCCAGATCCTGGGCTCAACTCTTGGGCTTCTTTTTGGGCTTTGAATTAATCCCCTTTTATTCTTGATAATTGCATGGATTTGTGGGCCTCTCTCCATTAAAATATGGACCTGCAAAAATAGAGAGAAAAAGAGTAAAAAAACAGATTTTTATTAATATTATGCATGGTATAGAGGTGAAAAATGATGCAAAAATGAACTACAATCAATCAGCACCCCCGGGTGTGGCCACCTGGCCACACTAGGTGGCCACACCATATACGGGAAGCATTTTGCTTCCCTATCTTCTCACACTCCGCCTTTTGATTTTTGCCTATAAATACTGGGATTTCTCAGTGTACTAGGAGCGATCAAGCAGAGAATAGAGTAAATTTCTAGATAGGTTTAACTTAGGTTTTTTTTTCTCTTTTTAATGTAAATTTTTTTTATGTAACTAAGATCGACGAAGAGTTTCATGGGAGAACAAGAGTGATGCTAGTACTGAGAGTAACACCGGTGTAAGTAATCTTTCTTTTTTTCATTATTATTCAATTCAATCGAAGTTTCTTTTTGTACTCTTTTTTTGTTGCCTCTCTCTTTTGTGTTTGTGAATCCAAACGACTCCAATATCTTTGAAGTTGCCTCGCCCTTGTAAGTGCCATTGATGGCCTTGGTGATGAACAACCATTTCTATGGTAGTATAGTTTGCACCTTCATTTCGTAGTATAGATCTGGAATGGGGAAGATCTCATCTGTCATGTTTCGATCGCCTTCAAGCAAAGGTACACCGTTGATAAGGATTCTAGGTAAGCCATCAACATGAAGAGGATGGTAAGTTCTTTAGTTTTTTTTCTTTTATCTCTCAACTCTTTTATTCACTCTATTTATTTTTTTGTATAAAATCATTTTTTATTTTCTCTATCTTCTCAATCTACCACTTTCTTCTTAACTTAACTATAACTCTTTTTCATTTTCTTTTCAAGAACTAAAAGAAGAACTTTAATTATTTTAAGTAACTTAAAAAAGAACTTGCAAAAAGTTTCCATCGCTAGTCCCTCCTTGAGGATCATGACCCGCATAGCCACTTTCTATAGCGGTAGTATTGAGTAGTACACTTCTATTATAAAGTTCTAAAATTCTGTATTTTCTGTGTGCAGGTTCCAGCTCAATCAAATTTTGGCGCCGTTGCCGGGAGGGACAGTAAGTAACTCTTTTTTGTTTACTCTATTAATTAACTTTCTTCTCTGTTCTTGGTGTACAGATTTAACAAGGAGGAAATTTTTGCTGCAGTGGAAATATAAGTTGCCCTGGACTCTGCTCAGGAAAGCAGAGCCCAGAAGCCCTCAGATTTGCTACATTCCCGTGGCAATCTGAGTGAACTATTAACCTGTATTTTTTACAAGTTGGCTAAATTGCAAAAATTTAAATATCTATAGCTATTTATTTTCTTGTTTGACTCATTGTACATACATTTCTAATTAAACAGTAAAAGATTGACTGTAAATGCTAAAAATGGTTTAGACTTTACATTTAGGCACGTGTCTATTTCGTTACATTTTTCTATTTACAGTTGAAGAGTGCTGAAGTCAAGGTATGTATGCATAGGATTTAGTATAAGGTTCACTCTTGTATAAAATATTGCTTGAGTGTTACTTTTTCTATTTACTTGTACACTGCACTAAACTGAATTAAGGGTTTGTCCTATAAATAAGATAAGGTGGGAATGTCATTACCCTCTCTTAGCTCACAAAAATCTTCTCACTCACTAACCCAAGCCTAACTAAAATTGAGTAGATGTTGGCCCTAGGGATATCTCATACTCAAATAGGAGACTGGCCTAAGAGAAAAGTTGATTAGAATTTGACTATTACCAAATCGGTGTCAAAGGTTGGGGATTGATGAGGCAAAACCTCAAAAAATAGTGCTTTGACATAATTAGGCCCGTCGCTTAGGCACGGATACCTCCCACTGATCTTGCCCCTACCTGGCCGATTAACTTGTGGTCATATTCTGTAATATACCCCGTGGATAGTCTAACAAGTTAGGAGTCATCTAGGTCTAAGGTCTACCCTAACTTAGGTTAGATTATTTTTTTCTTTTTATTTGTTTGTTTATTTATTTGTTTTTCTTTGTTTGTTTTTGACATTTCTTGTGTGATATAGATTATAACAATAATTTTGTCAATTTTATTGGTAATTCATATTACACCCTGATCACTTTGGACTCGGATATTATCATCCGGTATATCATAACTTTTACTGACCAAGTGTGCCGGATTGATCTTATCTGAATCAATACATGCCCTAGTCCCAATACTATGAACAAGACTAGAATAATCATCACCACTATTTACAGAGTCAATGGGGATACAACTCCCCCGAGTCCTATTGTCAACCACCATTCCAACATTCAGCCTATAATTTTCCTAATCATGATCAACCAATAGAAGAAAAATCTAAGGGTATGAAAAGTATAGAAGCCATGATTGAGTCCTAAGAATAAAAGCTGAAAATGATGGACTCACAATTCCCACAAAACCCTCAAATTCAAGATCCTTACTCCATGTTCCAAATCCTACAACAAGAAGAAGAACCTATGGACTCAGATAGGAGTATGAAAAACCTGATTCAGTCTGAAAATAATTTTTTCTAATCTATAAATAGGCTAAAAGCACAAATGAGTCGTTATATCAGCATAGTGAAAGATAAGAATGAGAAAACTCTACCTAACACATGTTCTACTATTCCCAATTGCCCTAGCCATATTGATAGAAACGAAGAATCTTGGTGTCTTCGAGACTTTGATCAAGACTCAATTTCATCACACAAATTTGAACTTGGCCAATTCTAAACCTTGAACAAATTGGCAAGTTTTTCATTCAATGAGATTGAACTTGAATGTGAATGTGACCCCGATCCCCAACCTTGTGATTCAGTTTTCATCTTCGAATCTATGTTGATTCCGGTTTCATTACTCAATTTGGACCAATTTTCAGAGCCTATATTTATTCTTGTACCCATAGATTTAGAAATTGAATCACCACATTTGGATAATCACATTCTATTGATGGGAGAAAATTTGAATTCCAGTTCTTTGATTTGGACTAAACTCTTAATCAAAACTGACTCTTGAATCTAAAGTCGATTTTACTGAGTTAGTAATGGTTCCCGAACCTATCACTCTTGAATCCAAGTCAAATATTCCACCAAGTCACATTCTTTTGTTGGACATAGGTATTGACCATAATGACTCGTGATGATTTTTCAAGATTGGTCATGTAAAGGTAATAAATTACATAATAGTATCTTTCATGATCCTATTCATATTAGGGATTGTAATTATGCACATAGAAAAGAGGTCAATAAAGGTGGGTTTCGTGAATCACCACATTATCTTGATTGGATAGCAACGGTTGGCCCAATCTGACTGCCACCAAAACCGCCACCTTAAGGTACTATTTTACTTCCCTTTCTTCTTTTTCATGTATCTATCCATTCATTCATACATTGAGGACAATGCATGAGATAGGTGTAGGGGAGGGTTCTAACATCACATAGGTTTTTTTTCATTTAAAATAAAAAATTAACATTTTCCTTTCTTTTAAAAAAACTTTTTGAAAAGAGAGCAATATTTTGACAAATTTTTTTTGTAAGAAATTAAGTCAATTTTAAGGAATAGGTACTTTGTTAAAATAAGATTATTTGTTTGATTTATAGAGTTAAAAAGAAATTTTGACAAAATAATTTGGTCTTAATTTTTATCTTGATGAAATATGCATGCTTTATACAATTACACACTTAGGGTTCAAATATAAAGATCTTACGCCTTATATAAAAAAAGAAAAAGAAAAGAAAAAATATATATACTTATATAAAAAATTCTCTGATTAAGCTGGGTATTTGTGCCTCATAAAGCATGAGTATCATGTCTAAAAGTGGTCTATATAATAAAATCCTTAGTTTTGTGGCCTTATTTGCTCGAGTCCTTAAGTCCTTGGGGTGTTTTCTCACCCGGTGCCCTAAGACCGTCCGATTTGGGAGTCATCGATTAAAGGCTCGTTACATGGCAGATTAGAAAGCCTAATAAAATAAAGAAATAATACCACCAAAAATAAATAAATAAGGCATAAGAGTTAGAGTTACAGAACCCATAGTCAAAATTTCACGGTCACGAAGGTGCATATGATTTTAGGCAAAGTAATAGACTAGATGAGAAATACGATTTGACTCCTTACTTTGATTATAACAAGTTTCTGAATAGAGACTAAGTTTAGGAATGAAAAATTCGGTTTTCCTATAACTTATTGATTACTTGAACTCTTACAATAATACTTTAAATATTTTTTTCTTTCAAAATGCTTTTCGAAAATACCAACTCGTTGTTTCTCTTTCTTTATGAATTTTGTGGGTGCAATCTACTGAAAACCCTCACGAGACCAAACTCGTCCTCTAGGGGTAACTTAGGGATTTAACAGCTTGTTGTACATGCTCAGTATAATCGAGTGACCTGCGAAAGTGGTCTAATAAATTCCTAGGATTAATTTTGATGTTTTGCTCGAGGGCGAGTAAAAGATAAGTATTGGGTGTGATCGATCACCTATATTGCATATATAACATCACATTCTTATATTTTTTATCTAATAAATCATGTATTTAGTCCTATTTTTGTTTAATAAAATGTAGGCCTATTACCAAGGGAGAAGGAAGAGAAAACGGGCCCAAAGCCAACCCAAATTCTGATTTAATTCAGAATTAAATTCAAATCAAGGATCAGGGCAAATCAAGAAAAATCAAAGAAGACAAAACGAGTTGAATAAGCAGTTAAATAGATTTTCACAAATCAATTAGTTAAAGCCAAAGATCAAAAAAGGTTTCGACAAATTTGGACCAAAATCTAAAAATTCAGCAAGAGATAAAAGGAGGTCGAGAAACCAGGGATTAGCACCCCCGGGTGTGGCCAGGTGGCCACACCCCGGCCATGGAAACATGGCCAAAGCCGCATTTCTGCGGCCAGTTGGTTAAGATATGGGGAGTGTTTTGCTCCCCCATCTTCTCACACTCTTCCCATTTGGTTTTTGCCATAAATATTAGGATTTCTCAGTGCATTGGGAGCATCAAGCAGAGAATAGAGTAGATTTCTGTATAGATTTAACTTAAATTTTTTATCTCTTTTTAATGTAATTTTTTTATGTAACTGAGCTTGAAGAAGAGTTTCATGGGAGAACAAGAGTGATGCTTGTACTGAGAGTGACACTGGTGTAAGTAATCTTCCTTTCTTTCATTGTTATTCAATTCAATCGAAGTTTTTTTTTCTACTCTTATTTTTGATGCTTCTCTCTTTGTGTTTGTGAATTCAAATGACTCCAATAGCTTCGAAGTTGCTTCGCCCTTGTAAGTGCCATTGATGGCGTATGGTGATGAACAACCATTTCTATGATAGTATAGCTTGCACCTTCATTTCGTAATATAGATTGGGAATGGGAAAGATCTCATCTGTCATGCTTCGCTTGCCTTCAAGTAAAGGTATACTGTTGATAAGGATTTCAGGTAAGTCATCAACCAAAAGAGGTAGGTAAGCACTTTAGTTTTCTTTTTCTTTCTTTTAATCTTTAGTTTAGAGCACTATCATCTCCCAACTCTTTTATTCACTCTTTTTTAATTTTTTTACATAAAATCATTTTCTATTTTCTCCACCTTCTTAATCTACCACTTTCTTCTTAACTTAACTATAACTCTTTTTCATTTTCTTTTTAAGAACTAAAAGAAGAACTTTAATCATTTTAAGTAACTTAAAAGAGAACTTGCAAAAAGCTTCCATCGCTAGTCCCTCCTTGAGGATCACGACCCACATAGCCACTTGCTATAGCGGTAGTATTGAGTACTTGCACACTTCTATTATAAAGTTCTAAAATTCTACATTTTCTCTGTGCAGGCTCCAACTCAATCAACAGTCACCGTTGTTTGAGTTCATACAACCTGAGCTTCCCTCAGTGTAACAGAATAAGAATGTCAGGAGTAATTACAATGTCATAGAAATCATATATACAGGTGACGAGCAGGATAACTTAATCATGCAATAATAACAATTAGTGTCATCTATTATTATAGTCATTTCCTTCTAGTGTCCCATACCAGTGGTAAATCATACTGGGTCCGTCCTTTAGCAAAACGCAATCCGAACTCTGATATATGGATACTATTATTCGAATGAGGAAGTGATTCAATAACACTCACTCTTGAGATTATTATTGTTGGAAATCAAGTTAACTGGTGCAGAGTAGTGTCAAGTCTCAGTCATAAGAGCATTAATAATGATCAATATCATTTGTTATTCTTGTCCCTTTATCACAGGTGTCCCACAACATGACAGTTCACGTAGGAGCCCGCATTTTCAGTAGAACTCATCCAAACTCCAATATACGGCCAGTATTATTCGAACAGGGGAGAGATCGAATAATATATGCTTTTGGAGTTATTATTGTACAGGTGTGTGTCTGTTAATATGCACTGAGAATGCTTATCACGCTAACACTAGTAGCACAAGGAGGAGGAAGGATTATTTTTCTTGGAGAATAGATTAAAGAGATGGCCTCACAGATTCAAGAGGTAGCCATCACAGATTCAAGAGGTGGCCCCCACCATGTGTATGGTGTGGCACCTTACTCTGTGTGGCACTTTGCTCTATGTGGGGAATGAATTCTAGAGGTGGCCCCATAGATTTAAGAGGTGGCCCCCACCACGTGTGTGCCATGGCACTTTAGTTTGTGTGGCTCTAAGTTCCATTCAGGATCCACTGGATACTAGCATGATCGTGGGATGCATCCTCATCATCCCAACACTAGACAACATATTCTGCCGGATGCCGGTATGACCGTGCTATTAATATGAGTAACAATATACGGGATATGAGTACAGGATACAAGAGTACAGGAGATACATGATCACTATATATAACAGGATATCAGGTGTCAGTTGTCAAGTGAGCATGTCAAGTATCAGGTATCAAAATCTGGTGTCAGGTAATTAACATGTCGTTGTCTGGTAAGTGTACATGGTTATAACATCGTATATCAGGAAATTATCCGGTCATGTAACATGATACAGGAGAGCAATATAGTTAAATATTTCAAACTCTTCACAACCATAATTATAATAATAATAGTTAAGGTATTAAATAATTATACGAAGCCGAGCTAAGCGGGAGCGTATCTAGGCATATCCAATATAAATTTAATACCAACCCAAATGAGTTACAACAATACCAAAAATAAATAACAATATATAGGCCCAACAATAAATGACAATATAAGCGCAAAGGAAGAGTACTCGCAATTCATGTATAAAGCATCAGAATGGTATTCACAAAGCATGTAACAATAATAGAAAACACCCGCATATTATTTATCAAGTATTGGGAAGACACTTGCACAACATGTATCATGTATTAAACACTAAAATAGCATTCACCCAGCATGTATCAAGTAGTATAACATGTATCATGAATTAAATATTAGAAAAATACTCGCAAATCATATATCAAGCTGTAACAATGTGTCATGTATTAAAAGCCAGAATAACATTCACTAAGCATGTAAAAATAATAAAAAAAATACTCGCCCAACATAAAATATAGTACTTACCCAAATACAAAAAGGAGCATTCGTCTATAGGATACCAGGGACGCAGTGGTAGACTCTGGGGAAACTTTGGGGTGTTAGCGCGTGACGCACAAGAAGAGGGAAAGCAAGGAGATGAGAGAACATTATAGAGAGATAAAGCTAGAGAGAACTTAGAGAGAGAGAACTAGAGAAAGATAGAGAGATAGAACCAAAATTAGAATCAGAGGGAGAGAGATGAGAGGAAAGGAGAGAGAAACTGAAGCAGAACACAAAGAGACAGGGGAGAACCAGATTAGATCTAGAGAGAGGAGAGAGAGGACCAAAGAGTACGAGAGAGAGTGTGAGAGACAGAGAGAAAGAGAAGAATGAAGCGAAAGAGAGAGTTGGAGAAGAGAGGGGGGTGCTCGGGGAAGTGTTGGCAGCCCCAGGCTGCGCATGCAGAAAGAGGGAGGCGCGGCGGTCTGCTACAGTGAGAGGCGAGGAAAGGGAGTGACAGAGAGGTAGAGAATAAGAGATATATAGAAAGAGAGAGAGGGAGAGAGGGAGGCGGGACTCGGGGAGGGGTGGCGCCCTGGTGGCTCGGCCAGGGCGGGCCGACGTAGCGTCTGGCCGGATCAGGCGAATGGTCAGGCACCGACAGCTATTGCCGGGAAGTGGTGGCGCCAGAGGAGAGGGTAGTGAAATAGGGTAATGAAGATGATGTTGAAGGTGGTGTGACAGAGGTTGTGAGTGGTCCGAGGTGGGTGGTGGCAGATAAAGAGGAAGCCGGGGAGAAAGGGTGGCCGGAGGAGGAGCTCACTGGAGTTGGGCCCTGTCGGTGGTGGTGGCCGGTTACATTAGAGAAGGGGGGAGAGAGAGAGATTGGGAGAGTTTCGAGAGAGAGAAGTGGTGAGGGTGAGAGAGATTGGAGAGAGGGATTGGGGGATGGTCGACCGGAGCTGGGTGGTCGAAGGTCAGGGATGTCGCCATTGGTGTTGGCCAAAGAGAGAGGAAAATGAGGGAGGGAGAGGGAGGGGAGAGAGAGGGAGAGAGAGAACGCAGGATAGAGAAGTTTGTTTTTTTTAAATAAAGGAGAGAGAGACGATGGGAGAGGGGTGGTTGGCTGGCAAGGGATTGGGTGATGGTTGGCAGGTAATGGAGATGGGGTATGGACTGGTAGGCTAACGTAGGAGAAGGGAAGGGAAACGAAAAGAAAAGAAAAGAAAGAAAATGAAAAGAGAAGGAAAAATAACATTATTTAAATTAGGTAAAATTTTGACTACATCAGAAAAGTTCCTAAAAATTCCCAAAAATGGAAAATATTACACTGAGAAGCATGGTGAAATCGGTTTTATGAAATTCAATCTGATTTATAAATTAAAAATCTTAGAATATATCACTGATACCGGTCGACACCGGTTTAGCCCAATTTGGATTAATTCAGAAAAATCTTCAAAATGAGTTAAAAAAGATATGATTTTGATGAACAATGTAAAAACAAAATCCAAAAATTCAACTTTGTTTGAAAATCAAAAATTCGAGAATCGATCAGTGGTACCGATCGATACCGATTTTGAATATTTTGCAGAATAATTCAGAAAATTCTAAAAAATTATAAAAAATTCAAAATATTGAAAAACAGTATATGAAACAGAAAAATCGATCAAACCTGACTATCAGAAAGGTCAAATCAAGTGCCACACTAGGATCGGGTCCCTGGTTCAGACTCAGACTGACTCCGAATCTAGATATCCAGATCTGATACCAAATAATAATATAAATAATCACAAAATAAAAAAATACGAAGAAAAATTAGAAAAATATGATCAAAAAATCGGGACACTACTCGGGTATGTATTTCAGAAATGGAGTGTTACATTCTACCCATCTCACAAAAATTTTGTCCTCAAAATTTCTATAAGGGGAGACGAACACAAAAGAGATAGGAATAACATGGACAAGAAGAGGTGAAAGGGAAAGATTGGATATTCAGGGAAACTAAAAGTGCGAAGATGTAAGGATATCAAGATTCATAGGAAGGACTAGCAAGAAGGAAAAGATAACCCCGTACTTGTAGTTGGAATGTATAGCAATAACTCGTGCGCTCCAGTTTCCAATTAATATTACATTAATCTGCCAACTGGTTGTACTGATGTGAGAGCTTAGGCTCTGATACCATCCTGTAATTCCCCGATCCTATAGGTATTGGACGTTACTGCAATGTATATAAACAGGGCAAAAATACCCTCACATATATACGCTAAGCATCAGTACATGCACGAATCAGAGCACGAAAGCACAGTGATAATATACATTCCAACAGAAAGTACAACTGCACAGTTATCATATGGTGTAATCCAATATAACATGAATATTATATCAACAAGGTGCATATATAATTACAAAGCATGAAAAGGACTAGAAGATACTCACAAGTAGCAAAATGAGAATCTCGCGAGCCGATCAAGGGGGCTGAAAGAAAAAGGCTCCGAATGGTCAACCACCAATCCATGCATCTATTGCGCACTCTAATCAGCTATGGAAAGTCCACCATGTTCCAGGCTCTGGTGATTTGGATATGCAGGCCCAGGGTTGTCAGAAAATAACCTAACGAATACGTAAGATGAAGCCGAGTGGCGTGCCTGACAGTTACATATGTACATGATCAATGTGATATTGCATAGGCAGGCAACTACAAGTAATAACCAGTAATATAAATGGTAATCAGAGAACCCGCAAAACATCTGAAATCAAGAAAACACGCATATATTGATAAATTCGAATAGAGAAAGCATGTATCTAAAACCATGTCGAGAGCATGGGTACACATAAGCATACAATGAGCCATTAAGAAATATGTTGAGGACAAATGTGGACAAAACTAGTTGTACAAGCTCAAACGTTGGATTCATGAGATTGATGCGTCTAGGGGATAATCCAAACAAAGAAACCCTCATCTATATACTGATTAAGACGGGAAAGGTGTATGTAAATGTATCGATGTATCCTTTCCTATCTCCGCTATAGCATAAGGCTATACCGAGTCGATTCTCAGGGAGAGCTAGCGATAGAAGCGTTAACGAGTGGTAGTGAAGTTATAAAACGAGAATTCTTCTATGTCTTATAAAAATAATGAATCAAATGAAAAAGAAACTAAAGAAAGGATGGATATGTTCATGGTGGAAAAGTCGGAAAAGAAATCAATAGTGGATTTGGTATTCACAAGAAAAGAAAAGGAAACTTAAAGAAGAAGCATTCCATGACTAGCTTACCTTACTACCTTACCAATACTTACTAAACTCCGTGATAGTGAAGGCTTGCCTCATGTTGTCACTCCATCGTCGTGGATTCGTCTCGCGTGTTAATCTAATTACTTTCTCACTTGTCGAATGAGTGGTTTAACCCATCGGAGAAGAGAAGACCATACAACTTGCAAGATGAACAAAAGCAATCACCCATGAGTTAGTGAAGATGGCAAGGCTAGTGGTTAGCTAGTACATGGAGAAGGAATTAGCTAAAAGCCATTAGAGAAGTAAAACAAAGCATGAAGTAAATTTACAAGGAATTAAAGAAAGCAATAAAGAAAGCAATTAAAGAAAGCACATAAATTAGAACCAAGCTCAAGTAGAGGAAGGAGAATGGATCAATCCTTGTTGCTTCAAGTGTCACCCTTGATTACACAAGCTCTCTCTCTCACAATCACTCTCTTTTACAATGAATTCTAGGGAAGAAGAAGAGGGATCTAAAGAACTAAACCTAGAGAAAAACTAAACAAAATTACAACAACTAATGAATTCTCCTCTCTTCTCCATTCTCTTTTTGCTCGCAGGTCCAAGGTCCCATATTTATAGCCCCAGGTGAAGGATCTAGAAGGTAGTTGGTTGGCGCAAAATCCGGGATCCTAACTCCCTGTAACTGCCGCCAACTTGCAAGATCTCCCAGATCTGGCGGCCAAATCTGGGCCGTTGAGCCCAGATTTTCTGGTGGGATTTTATTGTTAAGTGGTTAGCCACGTGGACTATCTGGATTCTTCTTTGGGCGCGTGGATCTTTCTGGATCTGGAATTCAAATCTTGGCTTTATCTTTAATCTTGGATTTAATCACTTTAATTAGTGTTAATTAAAGTGATTATTTGCTTTATCTCCTTTAGAGTGTGTACCTGCAAATATGTAGAGAAGATGAGTAAAAATCATATATTTATTAACTAAATGCATGTGAATTATGAGGTAAAATATGCAATATTGGATTACAATCACACCCCCACACTTATTCTTTTGCTCGTCCCGAGCAAAACAAAGAAAAGAAAAGAAAATCCTAACTACCAATTTTATTACACCACTTTCGCAGGTGACGCGATTGCACTGAGCATGTGCAACAAGCCGTTAAACCTCTAGGTTACCCTAGAGGAGGAGTGTTGTCTCCTGAGGGTTTTTAGCGGATTACACCCACAAAATCCATAAAGAAAAGAAAACAAATGTTAGTGTTTTGAAAACTCATTTTGAACAAGAGACATGTTTACGAACTATTTTTGCAAAAATATAAGTGATCCTAGGTCATAAGTCCACCTATAATTATTCTTTCTTAAACTTAGTCTCTATGCAAGATCTTGTTTTCAATTAAGGTAAGAATTCAAATTGGATTGAATATTTTATCTTTCATAAAACCTAGATAATATGCACACCGTGACAGTGAAGATTTCTGGGATTTCAACTCTAACCATAAAGCCATTTATTTATATATATTTATATTTCCTTTTTTTTTTATTCTTCCCTTAGTTTAGGCTTTCTAGTTCACCCTTATAACGAGCCTATAACCGATGACTCCCAAACCAGACGGTCTTAGGGCACCAGATGAGAAAACATCCCTCGGGTTTAAGGTCTCGAGTGAAAAAGGCCACGAAACTAAAGGGGATTATTATTTTTTTTACCACCGTTAGGCGTGAATAATCATGCTTCTTGAGGCACAATTATCCAGCTTAATAAGTGAGATCACCGTTAGGCGTGAGTAACCATGCTTCTTGAGGCATAGTTATCCAGCTTAATAAGTGATCTTTTATTTATATTTTTTTATTTTATTTTTTTTTCTTTTTTTTATTTATATGGCATTTTTGGTCTTTGTCTCCATCCCAAGAAATGTGTAAGTGTAAAGTGTATATTATCTAAGGCAAAAATTCAAGATAAAAATATCTCACCAATTTTACTTACTTAGCCTATAATCTCAAACAAGATCTATTATTTCAACTAGGTTTAAGATGTCATAATTAAGGCTTTCTTAATTTCTAAGATACATCTTAATTTTCTTAAAAATAGATCTAAACTTTGTCTCTTATTTCAAAAAGTTTTTTTTTATTTATTATTTTTTTTTAAATTTTTCTAAAAGAAAAGTCAAATCTAAAAAGAAAGTGGAAAATCTAGAAGAAAGATAAAATCTAAAAATAAAAGACCTAAAAAGAAAATAAAAATCCTAAAAAATAAAAATCCTATAAAGAAAATAAAAAGTCCTATGTTAGTACATACCCCCCCATACCTATCTCATGCATTGTCCTCAATGTATGCAAGATAAAAATGATGCATGAAATAGGTAAGGTAAAAAGTCACTCCCTCCTCCTCTTTGGACCCGCAGTAGTACTGGGCCCTGCCGACTGTGTTCTCCTCAGTGTCGCCTCAATATCATCTAACCTGGAGGATAACCTGGATGATTCCTCCTCCACCTTCTTCCTCAACCTCACCTGACCCCTAAAAATTTTCTTCATGCCCTTCCAGATGGTGGACATGAAAGTTCGTGACTCTACTGGGGGTTCCTGCCTCCAAAACTCCGGTTCATCTTCATCATCAAGACTCTCCTCAGAGGAGGACTCTACATGCTCGGTATGGACAGTAGGAGTCCAGACTGCGTGTAAACAACAATTATAAGAACTAGTAGGTCTCTCCGGGGCAACAAACACTCTATCAAATGAGTCAAATACATCGTCTGGTAGGAAATTTCTACACAAACGTGTAATCAAAACGGGATGAGAAAATTTTGCACCCCGAGTGCGGGAGGAGTTAGCTAGAAGTGCATGGAAGATGACCTTGTTCAAACAAACCGAGTGTTGACGTGTCATTAAGTCATGTATAATCTGTAACACTGGTCTGTTGAAAGAGGAGGTGTGGTCTAGCCCTAGAATGTTTCGTTGGATCCAACGTCCAACGCAGTGAATATTTCTAAATGTCGTACTGGCTTTGAGCCCACGATCCAACTCAGTACAACGAGCTCCCATAATAGTCATATACTCAATCAACGGGAGAGGCTCGATGTGGTGTGTGATGGTTGGGACAGAGGTGACTTCCTCAAGAAGAGGAAGCGTGATGAACAAGTCTCCAGTGGGCATGTGTGTAGTGAACTGGTATGTTTGTGAATCAATTGATGCATGGTCTATGTGTGTGTAAAACATGGTCACCAAATCGGGACAATAAAAAGCATCAGCCTCAGTGTTGTCATACACTAATGAATACCAATTCCAGGCCCTAATTCAGTCTAAAACACATGTCCATAACCATTTGCATTACTCAAATCTGCCCAAAATCTTTCTCAATAAAAATAGATGGTGCCATACTAGTAATTTAAGATCAAAGCGGTAAAAAAAAGAGATTTAGAAGTCGAACCACCCCCGGAATTCGTGGGGGGTAGAATTTTGATCTCTGCAGTGGATTTGGAAAGCTCTGAATAAGGATGTAGCACCAGATCACCAACAAGCACTGGAAATCGATCGGAGCAGAATTTTTTGGGCGCAGGAGGCTTTGATTTTGCCGCAGATTCCTGTCTGGAGTCGCATACTGGCGGCAGAACAGTGAGATCTGGGGAGGAGAAAAGGTTCAGAGTGCGGAGCTTTTGAGAGGAAGTTGGAGATCTGAGAAAACTTTTGCTTGAGGGAGGAAGTGTGTGGAAGGGGGGTTTTTTATAGGAGGGAAAAATCAATAGGTTTTCACTTCTATCCCTAAGTCAAAAGGATTTTTACCACATTGGAATATGTAGCTTTGAAAAGGGAAGTTTGACTCCTAGGAATTTGGAATGACCTAAAACTTAGGAATTCTTGAAAGATGGAATTTGAGGAAAGCTAGGAAATTTTGAATTTGGAAAGTGTGGAAACTCCTTTAAGCATAAAAATCCCTCCTCATTTTTTTATTTTTTTTTATTTTTAATTATTTTCTAAAAGAAGTGTAAAAGAAAGAAAATCTAAAAAAAACTCTAAGTTAGTAAAGAAGGAGAAAAATTACCACAAGGTGGTGGTTCCGGTGGTGGTCGGATTGGTCCACGAAACATGGCCCAATCAACTTTACGTTGGGTTTTCAGGAACCCACCAAAAATCTCAATAATATGACCCACAAGAATGATGTATGCATGTGTGATTTTTATTATGTACATGACCCCATCTAATTTCCAAATTTTTAAAATAATTTCTGAGTTAAATTCATCAACTACCTTGTCCCAGAATGGAATATGAAATGATAGAACGGTTGACTTGGACTCGGAAAGGAACACCGACTCAGGGAAGTGAATGAAGTCAAGTAAAGGTTCAGGAGTCGGAATGGATTCAGGAACTGGGTCCAAGTCAAGAAAATGAAGCTCAAGTCCACATTCAGTTTCCCATGATGGAATGTGACTTTCTAAGATTAGTGATTCAAGTTCAGGAGGGTTGGGAATCAAAACTGACTCTAAAATGTTACTCAAATTGGGTAACAAAACAGGAGTCATTAATGATTCAGGTATTTGAACTAAATCACAAACTTGAGGGTCAAAGTCACATTTCTCATTGAGTTCAATTCCACAAAAATGAGAACTTGCAAATTTGTCAATTGTATCTTCAGAAGTGTAGAATTGGGCAAGTTCAATATGATCCTCAAAGATGGGTGATTCAACTTCATTGTGAATTGGGCAAGGATCCAAGGTTGACTCCGGGAAAAGATTGATGTGAGGTAGAGATATCGGAGTCATTATTGAATCAGAAAAGAGGATTGAATCACTAAGTTGGAGTTCAAGATCACATTCCTTATGTAATTCAATTTCAGAAAAATGTGAACTTGCCAATTTATCAATGGGATTTTCAGAAGTATGGAATTGGCCAGTTTAATGTGATCATCATAAAATATTGGTGATTCAATTTCACAATGGATAGGTACTGGATTCAATTCTGACTTTGGAAATGGATTGAAATCAGGTAAGGATATGGAAGTCATGATTGAATCAGGAAGTAGAGTTGAATCATCTGGTGAAAGTTCAGGATCATAATCATGTTCAAGTTCAATTTCAGGGAAAGGAAAACTTGCCAAAATATCAATTGGATCTGAAGTTTGGACAAGTTCATTTGTAGGAGATGAAAAACTTGCCAAAATGTCAATGGGATTTGACGTTTGGACAAGTTCAATTTTAGGAAATGAAAAACTTGCCAAATGTCAATGGAATCTGAAGTTTGGACAAGTTCAGGTGGTTGTGCTGAAATTGAATCTTGATTTCCAAAACAACATGGCTCTTTGACAGAATGGTTAGTGACATTAGAAATAGGATGAGAATGAAGAGTTTGGATCATCAAATCTATGTCACGGTTACGATCATTTCGAGCATGAGTCAGGAATTCAAGCATCTTTTCACAATTCATTGGTTCATCATTTTGTTGAAAAGATGAAGAATTGTTTTGGAATTGGTGATGAAATTGTGAGTCAAAACTGTGTGGTGATGGAAGAGTGGACTCACACAAGAAATCTTTACTCGTTTCCATGACAAATGGTTGTTCATTAGGAAAAGGTGGAACTGAGTAAGACTCTTGAAAATACTGTGGAATTGGAGGGGCAAATTTTTCGTGAAATTGTTGCTCGGCCCTCTGAAGATTAGCTTCTATACTCCTGAGTAACTCAGATTTTTCTTCAATTGGTGGTTCAGAAAAAGGAGTATATGAAGCGGATTCTGGAAATGAATATTGTGGATATTGTGGACTCGGTGAATATGGTGGACAAGGAGGTTGATAATTAAACTCGGGGGACTGGAATCCCCAATTACTCGGTGAAGAGTTGAAATTATTATGGAAATTATAGTTATTAGATGGGGGGTATGGGTCATATTGATTCGGATAAGGCCAACCCGGTGTATTTGGTTGGTGCATATTGTAAAACACCGGGTTGGAATTATCCGAATATGGAGATGGTGTGAAATATGGATTATTATTAGGATGGAAAGAATTGTAATTGTAAGCCATATCACACAATCAAATACAAACAAACAAACAAACAAACAAAAGAAAGAAAAATTCTAACCTAAGTTAGGGTAGACTTAGGACCTAGACGACTCCTAACTGATAGACTGTCCACGGGAGGTTTAGTGTAGACTCTAACCACAAGCTAATCAGCCAGGGAAGGGTAAGGTTGGTGGGAGGTTTTCCGTCCGGAGACGTTCCTTAATTAAGTAACCAGTAACCTTCGGGCTTTCGGCCCTCAACCCCTTTCCTAGACACTGATTTTGCAAGAGTTAAATTCCAACACTTTTCCCCCTTAGGATATCTCCTAAATGAGTCCGAGATGTCCCTAGGGCCAACGTCTACTTTTTTATTAAATTAAGCTTGGGTTAGTGAGTGTTTGGGATTGTGGTTTTCGGGCTAAGGAAAGGGTAATGAACTCCCCCACCTTATCTTATTTACGGGTTATGCCCTTAAAATTGATTTGTGCAAGTGTACAAGAAATATAACAAGGATTCACTCAAAGCATGAAAATCAAGCAAGAGATGATTCCTAGTCTATATGCAATGCGAAACGTACCTTGCCTCCAGCACTCTTCAACAGTAAAAGTAAAGAATTGAAAGACGCGTGCCTAAAATGCAAGTGTCTAAACAATTTTTAACAATTTCAACCAATTTTTTACTGTTGTTTAATTAAGCAGGAGTATGGTGAATAATACAGGAAATTATGTATTGCAGCAGAAGTGTTTTGCAGAGAAGAAAGCCCTGCAGAAAAATTGTGAGTAGTGAACTCAGTATTGCCGCAGATCTGCGGCAAAATCCCAGAATTTGCGGCAAAACTGAGGGATCCTGGTCTCTTTTTTTCTAGAGCAGAGGCCCAGGTCCACTTGTATGTCACTGCAATGCAAGATTTTCTGTTTCTTCAACCTGTAACCTGCAACAGAGAAGAAGAATCGTTTAGTACTTCACTTTAAACCAAAAAACGTTGCTCTCCCCGGCAACGGCGCCATTTTTGATTAAGACGGGAAAGGTGTATGTAAATGTATCGATGTATCCTTTCCTATCTCCGCTATAGCATAAGGCTATACCGAGTCGATTCTCAGGGAGAGCTAGCGATAGAAGCGTTAACGAGTGGTAGTGAAGTTATAAAACGAGAATTCTTCTATGTCTTATAAAAATAATGAATCAAATGAAAAAGAAACTAAAGAAAGGATGGATATGTTCATGGTGGAAAAGTCAGAAAAGAAATCAATAGTGGATTTGGTATTCACAAGAAAAGAAAAGGAAACTTAAAGAAGAAGCATTCCATGACTAGCTTACCTTACTACCTTACCAATACTTACTAAACTCCGTGATAGTGAAGGCTTGCCTCATGTTGTCACTCCATCGTCGTGGATTCGTCTCGCGTGTTGATCTAATTACTTTCTCACTTGTCGAATGAGTGGTTTAACCCATCGGAGAAGAGAAGACCATACAACTTGCAAGATGAACAAAAGCAATCACCCATGAGTTAGTGAAGATGGCAAGGCTAGTGGTTAGCTAGTACATGGAGAAGGAATTAGCTAAAAGCCATTAGAGAAGTAAAACAAAGCATGAAGTAAATTTGTAAGGAATTAAAGAAAGCAATAAAGAAAGCAATTAAAGAAAGCACATAAACTAGAACCAAGCTCAAGTAGAGGAAGGAGAATGGATCAATCCTTGTTGCTTCAAGTGTCACCCTTGATTACACAAGCTCTCTCTCTCACAATCACTCTCTTTTACAATGAATTCTAGGGAAGAAGAAGAGGGATCTAAAGAACTAAACCTAGAGAAAAACTAAACAAAATTACAACAACTAATGAATTCTCCTCTCTTCTCCATTCTCTTTTTGCTCGCAGGTCCAAGGTCCCATATTTATAGCCCCAGGTGAAGGATCTAGAAGGTAGTTGGTTGGCGCAAAATCCGGGATCCTAACTCCCTGTAACTGCCGCCAACTTGCAAGATCTCCCAGATCTGGCGGCCAAATCTGGGCCGTTGAGCCCAGATTTTCTGGTGGGATTTTATTGTTAAGTGGTTAGCCACGTGGACAATCTGGATTCTTCTTTGGGCGCGTGGATCTTTCTGGATCTGGAATTCAAATCTTGGCTTTATCTTTAATCTTGGATTTAATCACTTTAATTAGTGTTAATTAAAGTGATTATTTGCTTTATCTCCTTTAGAGTGTGTACCTGCAAATATGTAGAGAAGATGAGTAAAAATCATATATTTATTAACTAAATGCATGGGAATTATGAGGTAAAATATGCAATATTGGATTACAATCATATACCATATATCCCATGTCACCATTGTCTGAGTTCATACAACTTGAATTGCCCTCAGTATAGCAGAACAAGAATGTCAGAAGTAATTACAGTGTCATAGAAATCATATATACAGATGATGAGCATGATAACTTAATCATGCAACACTAACAATCAGTGTCTCCTGTTATTATAATTATTTCCTTCCAGTGTTACATACCACTAGTAGATCATACCGGGCCCATACTCCAGTAGAACTCAATCTGAATTCTGATATACAGATACCATTATTTGAATGAGAAAGTGATTCAGTAACACCCGCTCCTGAGATTATTATTGCTTGAAAATTAAGTTATAGCTGGTGCAGAGTAGTATTAGGTCTCAGTTATAATAACATTAATAATGATCATTATCATTTGTTATTCTTGTCCCTTTCCCACCGGTGTTGCACAATACCGATAGTTCACGCTGGAGCCCGCACTTCTAATAGAACTCATTCGAATCTGATATATGGGTACCATTATTCGAACAAGGAAGAGACCGAATGACATACTCTATCTTAGTTATTATTGTACAGGTGTGTATCTGTTAATATGCACTGAGAATACTTATCACGCTAACATTAGGCGGCAGAAGCAGGAGGATGGATTATTTTTCTTGGAGAATAAATTCAAGAGATGGCCCCATAAATTCAAGTAGTGGTCCCCAAGATTCAAGAGGTGGTCCACACCACATGTATAGTGTGGCACTTTACTCTGTATGGCACTTTGCTCTGTGTGGGTAATGAATTTTGGAGGTGGCCCCACAGATTCAAGAGGTAGCCCCTACCACGTGTGGCATGGCACTTTGGTCCATGTGGAACTTAGTTCCATTCAGGATAGGCCAGATGCTAGCATGATCATGGGATACATCCTCATCATCCCAACAACAGGTATAATTTTTTGCCGGACGCCGGTATAATCGCGCTATTAACGTAACAATACGAGGGACATGAGTACAGGATACAAGAGTATAGGAGATACAGGATTACTGTATGTAACAAGATATTAGGTGTCAGGTGTCAAGTGATAGCATATCAAGTATCAAGTGTCAGATATCTGGTGTTAGATAATTAACATGTTGGTTTCAGGTAAGAGTACAAGGTCACAACATCATATGTCAGGTAATCATTTGGTCATGTAACATGTTACAAGAGAATATATAGTTAAATATTTCAAACTTTTCACAACCATAATTATATAATAATAGATTAAGCTATTAAATAGTTAACAAAATCGAGTGAAGCGGGAGCGTATCTAGGCATATCCAATACAGATATAATTTCAGCCCAAATGAGTTATAACAGCGCTAAAAATAAATAACAATATACAAGCCTAACAGTAAATGACAATATAAGCCCAAAGGGAGAGTACTCACAATTCATGTATAAAGCATCAGAATGGCATTCACAAAGCATGTAATAATAATAGAAAACACCTGCATATTATGTATAAAGTATTAGGAAGACACTCGCACAACATGTATCATATATTAAGCACTAGAATAGCATTCACACAGCATGTATCAAGCAATATAACATGCATCATGAATTAAATATTAGAAAAGCACTTGCAAATCATGTATCAAGCAGTAACGATATGTCATGTATTAAAAGCTAGAGCAGCATTCACCAAGCATGTGATAGTAATAGAAAAATACTCGACGAATGTAAGATATAGTACTTGCTCAAAACCAAAAAGGAATACTCGCCTATAGGATACCTGGGACACGTGGTGGACTCCAGGGAAACGCTGGGGTTTAGTGAAAATCACCTAGGGGGGGGTGAATAGGTGATGATGCTAATCAAAGAGCAATTTAAAAATTGTGATGCAAATGTAATGCAACAATCTCCCAAAACAAGACTAAGAGCCGAATTCCCTATTAAGGGCTCTGAACTCCTTCCTCCGGCTTCCTCGTAAAATGAGTTAGAGGTGCGCAATGCAACCTTGTTGTGTGGGATAATGATTGACAATATGAATGAAATGAATATGGCAATGACAATCTCAAGCAATAAGTAATGACAAGGAAAAGTAAACCAATCGCAAACACAAAGATATGTTATCGAGGTTCGAGCACCCAGCTCTACTCCCCGCCTTCCCCAGAAGGATTCTAGCTACTTCCACTATCATAAAGATCACAAATACAAAGGAGTACCCAACTCCACAATCTCAAGTACAAGGAATTTCTGAGTAGTCAAAAGACCACAAACTCTCTCTTTCAATTGTCTCTTCCCTTACAAAAGGTCCTTAGAGAATAATGAGTAGGAATGAAGCTCTTGTGTGTAAAGAGAAAAGAAAATGAAATCAGAGTATTCTTGAAAACACTTCAGAAAATGAGAGAGAATTTCAGCACAAAAACCAAAAACCAAGCTCTTTTGAATGCCTTAAACTTTTGAATTTTTCTTGTAATAATTAGGTGAACCAATCTCTCCCCAAACACCCCTATTTATAGGAGAGGGCTAGGGTTAGAAGATAAAACATTTTTAAGGCTAATCAGAATGTATTAAACTCAAAACAAGTCATTTAAACTCACTTAAGTGAGAAAAAGACAAAAATAAACAGCTCAAAAAAAATGCCCGTTACTGTTCATACGGCTCTGTCGGTCGACCGGTCGGTCGACCGCAAGTTCAAAAATGTGACCGTTGCAGGCCATCGGTCGACCGCCCGGTCGACCCAATCTAACCGAGAGCACGTTGCTTACAGTCGGTCGACCGGTCGGTCGACCGATACAACGTGCACACAGATACGTGCACAGCCAGAGCCACGGTTGACTGGGACGGTCGACCGGCTAAACCTGTCATAGGTCCGGTCGACCGTTCGGTCGACTGGCTCAGGTCAAAAATCAGGATTTTGAAGAGAAAATAAAAGGGGATTTTGATTTTGACAAAAATAGTTTTGAACATAGATTTGTATAAAACACAAATATATATCTGTAGGCCAAATCTTGTAAACAAAATGTTTTTGTATAAATTATAAGAAAACATTTTGGAATAAGCATGTGCGCAAAAACGTGTGTGATAGAGCTTCAAACCTATCCACTATTCTTTAACAAACTATAAAACTAAAAATACAATGATTAAATACTCTTTGAGCAATCTTCAAGTCTTTGAGCCATCCAATGCCTTGCTTGTGCCTTCTCTTCTATGATTCTTCCTTGATTGTGCAATTTGCCTTCCTTGCTATGTGAAACTTAGAAGTTCTTGCAAAAGCTAAGCCAATGGTCTCCAAACATGGTACAAAACCTGAAACTTATCTTGAACAAATTCATTAGTACCAAATAGCTCTTATTTGGTTTGTCATCATCAAAACACAAAACAAGAGAGTGTAACCTCTTGGGCCAACAATCTTCCCCTTTTTGATGATGACAAAACAAATAGGCTATAGACAAAAATATGGGGGAGGAGAAGACTCCCCCTCAAATTATGCTATATGAAAAACACAAGAATTTATTAAAAACAAAAACATACTCTTGATGCCAATTGAAACCAAATTGAAACAATACCAATAAAACACAAAATACAGGAGTTCTTCAAATTCATAAAACACACAGGCTCATAACAAAAACTCATAAAACCAAAACATATAAATTCATATGGAACCAAGACCAAATGAACTTATTTTTGTCCATGTAAACTAATTCTCCCCCTTTTTGTCATACATCAAAAAGGGTTAGGAAAAACATGTCTATTCAATAACACAAACATTAAGTTCTCCACAAATAAACGAGAATCTAGCAAAATCAAGTGGTTTAGTGAAAATATCGGCTAGTTGTAAATCCGTGGAAACATAATCAATATCTATATCTCCTTTCTTAAAATGATCTCTAAGAAAGTGATATCTAATCTCAATGTGCTTGGTCTTACTATGTTGATTTGCATTCTTAGTCATGTGTATAGTACTAGTATTATCACAAAATATTTTTTATATGATCAAAATGCAAATCAAAATCAAGGAGAGTATGTTTCATCCAAAGGACTTGTGCACAACAAGCCCCTGCAGCAACATACTCCGCCTCGGCGGTTGAGAGTGCTACGGAATTTTGTTTCCTAGAGGACCATGAAACAAGACAATTACCAAGAAATTGACATGTCCCACTAGTACTCTTTCTATCTACTCTACAACCCGCATAGTCGGCATCCGAATAACTCGTCATTGAGAAATCTCCGGTTTTCGGATACCATAGACCCATCCCAATAGTGCCCTTAATATAACGAATAATGCGTTTTACCGCAATAAGATGGGACTCTTTAGGACGCGATTGAAATCTAGCACAAAGACACACACTAAACATGATATCCGGCCTACTTGCCGTTAAATATAAAAGACTTCCTATCATGCTTCTATATAATTTAATATCAACATTTTTACCTTGGTCATCTTTATCAAGCTTGGTTGTAGTTGCCATGGGAGTGTTGCAAGTCTTTGAGCCTTCAAGTCCAAACTTCTTTACAAGTTCCTTTGCGTACTTGGCTTGACTTATGAACGTCCCATTTTGCAATTGCTTGATTTAGAGTCCAAGGAAGAAATTGAGCTCACCCATTGAAGACATTTCAAACTCAAGTTGCATTACCTTTTCAAAATCCTTGCACAAAAGCTCATTAGTAGAACCAAAAATTATATCATCAACATAAATTTGCACAATTAATATATCATTATCAACATGCTTAGTGAATAGAGTAGTGTCTACTTTGCCTTTAATAAAATCATTTGAAATAAGAAAACTAGAAAGCCTTTCATACCAAGCTCTAGGAGCTTGTTTCAATCCATATAAAGCTTTATCAAGTTTAAAAACGAAATTGGGATGAACATGATCAATAAAACCGGGAGGTTGAGCAACATAAACTCTTCATTAATAAAACCATTCAAAAATGCACTTTTCACATCCATTTGAAAAAGTTTAAAATTTTTGAAAGATGCAAAAGCTAGTGTCATCCGTATGGCTTCAAGCCGTGCTACGGGTGCAAAGGTCTCCTCAAAGTCAATTCCTTCAACTTGAGTGTAACCTTGGGCCACTAACCTAGCTTTATTCCTAATGACATTTCCGGACTCATCCATCTTGTTTCTAAAGATCCACTTAGTACCAATTATTGGTCTATCGTGGGGTTTAGGAACAAGGTGCCAAACTTGGTTGCGCTCAAATTGATTGAGTTCCTCTTGCATGGCAAGCAACCTATATGGGTCCGTCTCGGCTTCGAGAATGCCTTTGGGTTCAAACTGAGAAATGAAAGCAAAGTTACCACATAGGTCATGGAGTTTGGAGCGTGTTGTGACTCCTTTAGATGCATCACCCAAGATGAGCTCCTTAGGATGATTTGTAGCGTATCTCCAAGCTTTAGGAAGCGGTTGAGAGCTTTCCTCTTTATCCTCTTGAACATCACCAATAGACTCTTGCTTATCTTCTTGAGCGGGTGAGTCCTTCAAGGATAGTCTCTCCATGTCTTCACCTAATGGTTGAATCTCTACAACATTCTCAACAACCACATTAGATTCTTCAAATTTAACATGCATGGATTCTTCAATGGTACGAGAAGATCTAATGAATACTCTATAAGCTTTACTAGTTGTAGAATATCCAACAAAAATTGCTTCATAAGCCTTAGCATCAAATTTACCCAAATTCTCTTTAGTATTTAAAACAAAACACTTGCATCCAAAAACTTTGAAATAAGCAACATTAGGTTTTCTAGAGTGATACATTTCAAAAGATGTTTTGGAAGAATTTTTACACAAATAAATACGGTTAGATATATAGCATGCGGTGTTTACGGCCTCGGCCCATAAATGTTGAGGGAGGTCGTATTCACTTATCATTGTCCTAGCCATTTTTTAAAGTGTTCTATTTTTCCTTTCTATAACTCCATTTTGTTGTGGAGTCCTAGGACAAGACATTTCATGCTTAATTCCCTTTTCATCACAATAAGTCATGAAGAGTTGGTTTACAAACTCACCACCTCTATCACTCCTTATTTTCAAAATCGGAAAACCTTTTTCTTTTTCAACCCTTTTTCGAAAAATCTTAAAATGAGAAAAGGTTTGATCTTTGTGTTCCAAAAGAAAACCCAAGTGAAACGGGAAAAATCATCAACCAAAACATATGCATATCTACTACCATTTAAACTCTTAGTTTTAGTAGGTCCAAAAAGATCCATATGAATTAATTCTAAAGGCCTAGTTGACATGATATCCTTGATTGGTTTGAAGGAAGACTTGGTTTGTTTCCCAAGTTGGCACGCACCACAAATGCGGTCTTTCTCAAACTTCAAGTAAGGAATACCCTTCACCAATTCCTTTGAATTAATCCTAGAAAGATGTTCAAAAGATGCATGTCCTAATCTTCTATGCCAAAGCCAAGAATTTTCATCAAAAGCATTTAAGCATTTAGTAGAACAATCTATATTAAGCTTGTCAATGATATAAACATTATCATCACGAAAACCGGTGAGAATACAATCATTTGTTTTAATATCAAAAATCTTGCAAGAACAATCATCAAAAACAACTTTAAGTCCACGATCACAAAATTGACTAATGCTAAGCAAATTATGTTTCAAACCTTCAACTAAAACAACATTCTCAATAATAGGAGATGCACCAATTTGAATGTTACCTATACCGATGATAGTCCCTTTGGAGTCATTCCCGAAGGTGACGGAGCCACCTTCCATGTACCTTGATAGGGTTGTAAAGTTGTTGATATCCCACGTCATGTGTCTTGAACAACCACTATCAAGGTACCACCGCTCCCTACGTCTTGGAGCCTTGGTGTGTACCTACATCAAATAATTTAGGACTTGATTTTGGTACCCACATTTTCTTGGGTCCTTGAGGGTTAGAGCCATGAACCCAAACAAGATTATTGGATCTATTTAATTGATCATAACAAAACTTAGCTAAATGTCCATTTTTACCACAATATGTGCATCTATATACTCTACCATATTTAAAAGCATAATGGGTGTGTGATTTGTGAGCATGAGCTTTGTGAGCATGAGCATGAGAAGTGTTAGGTGTAGTGTGAGCATGAGAAATCTTAGCATGTGATGTGTGCTTTTTAGAAAATTTTTTCTCAAGTTTCTTAGTGTTAAAGGCACAATCTTTCAAAACCTTTTCAAAATCAACCATTTTAGTTTTTAAGAAGAAATTTCTTTTTCATCAACAATAGGAAATTTAGCCTTACAAGAAACCTTGTAGGCATTAAACTCATTTTGAATAGAAGTGAGATTAGAAGAAATGTCATCCTTTTCTTTAGAAACCATAGCAAGTTGATTTTTGAGAAAAGCAACTTCTTTTTGCAATTTAAAGCATTCAATTTTCTTATTATCATAAGTTTCAGAAAGTTCAACAAAAGCATGTACAAGAACTTCCTTACTTAACTCATCATCTTCATCATCAAGGGGTTGAGGGGTTACCTTAGATGTGTTTGCCATGAAACACATATTTGCTACATCCGCCTCTTCCTCGGACTCGCTTTCCGAATCCCAAGTTGCCTTATACGCTTTCTTTTCTTCCGATTTCTTTGGCTTGAAGGAGGAGGTCATCTTCTTCTTGAATTCTGGGCAATCCGCCATGATGTGTCCGGGCTTTCGGCAATTGTAGCATATAATTTTCCTCTCCTCTTTGCCTTCAAATTTTCTCCGGAAGTTTAGCTTGTTCCTCCGGTACATCCTTTTGACATTTCGCACAAGGAGGGAGAGCTCCTCATCTTCTTCTTCATCTTCTTCATCGTCTTCAAGAGTGGATGAAGACTTGAAAGCTAAGGACTTCTTCTTTGTTGGAGCGGCCTCTTCTCTTGCTTTCTTCTCCATCTCATGGGTCTTTAGGTTCCCAATGAGACTAATGATGTCCATCTCATCTTTGTCCTTCAATTCCTTCAAGGTGGTGGCCTTTATCTCCCAAGATGGAGGAAGAGCCCGAATCACTTTGCGCACCTTTTGATCGTTGGAGATGACGTCACCTAAGGAAGAAAGACCATTGGTGATTTTAGTGAATCTAGTAATCATACAATCAATAGATTCATCATCAAGCATTTTAAATGATTCATATTGAGACCTCAAGAGATCTATCTTAGCTCTCTTGACTTGTGAGGTCCCTTCATGTGTGACCAATAAGTGTTGCCAAATCTCATAGGCGGATTGGCAATGAATTACCTGTGTAAGGTCATCCTCATTCAAGGCGGTTAAAAGGGAGTTTTGGGCCTTGGAGTTAGCCTCATATTCTCTAAAGTTGAAGTCGGTCCATGTGCTCTCATCACTATCGGGTGCTACATAGGGTTTGGTCAAGGACTTAGCCACTAAACTACCTAATGATTGCAAAAAGATAGTCATCCTAACCTTCCAAATAGGGAAGTTGAGTCCATCAAATTTAGGTGGGGATTTAATGTTATCGGCCATGTTTACTAGTGATGAATGAATGAAATGAGAAACGTTGATTAGCAAATTTTAAGGATCTCTCTATGGATGTTAAGCGAAAACCTAGAGTCCAAGCTCTGATACCAATTGAAAATCACCTAGAGGGGGTGAATAGGTGATGATGCTAATCAAAGAGCAATTTAAAAATTGTGATGCAAATGTAATGCAACAATCTCCCAAAACAAGACTAAGAGCCGAATTCCCTATTAAGGGCTCTGAACTCCTTCCTCCGGCTTCCTCGTAAAATGAGTTAGAGGTGCGCAATGCAACCTTGTTGTATAGGATAATGATTGACAATATGAATGAAAATGAATATGGCAATGACAATCTCAAGCAATAAGTAATGACAAGGAAAAGTAAACCAATCGCAAACACAAAGATACGTTATCGAGGTTCGAGCACCCAGCTCTACTCCCCGCCTTCCCCAGAAGGATTCTAGCTACTTCCACTATCACAAAGATCACAAATACAATGGAGTACCCAACTCCACAATCTCAAGTACAAGGAATTTCTGAGTAGTCAAAAGACCACAAACTCTCTCTTTCAATTGTCTCTTCCCTTACAAAAGGTCCTTAGAGAACAATGAGTAGGAATGAAGCTCTTGTGTGTAAAGAGAAAAGAAAATGAAATCAGACTATTCTTGAAAACACTTCAGAAAATGAGAGAGAATTTCAGCACAAAAACCAAAAACCAAGCTCTTTTGAATGCCTTAAACTTTTGAATTTTTCTTGTAATAATTAGGTGAACCAATCTCTCCCCAAACACCCCTATTTATAGGAGAGGGCTAGGGTTAGAAGATAAAACATTTTTAAGGCTAATCAGAATGTATTAAACCCAAAACAAGTCATTTAAACTCACTTAAGTGAGAAAAAGACAAAAATAAACAGCTCAAAAAAAATGCCCGTTACTGTTCAAACGGCTCTGTCGGTTGACCGGTCGGTCGATCGCAAGTTCAAAAATGTGACCGTTGCAGGCCATCGGTCGACCGTCCGGTCGACCCAATCTAACCGAGAGCAAAGTTGCTTATAGTCGGTCGACCGGTCGGTCGACCGATACAACGTGCACACAGATACGTGCACAGCCAGAGCCACGGTCGACTGGGACGGTCGACCGGCTAAACCTGTCATAGGTCCGGTCGACCGTTCGGTCGACTGGCTCAGGTCAAAAATCAGGATTTTGAAGAGAAAAAAAAGGAGATTTTGATTTTGACAAAAATAGTTTTGAACATAGATTTGTATAAAATACAAATATATATCTGTAGGCCAAATCTTGTAAACAAAATGTTTTTGTATAAATTATAAGAAAACATTTTGGAATAAGCATGTGCGCAAAAACGTGTGTGATAGAGCTTCAAACCTATCCACTATTCTTTAACAAACTATAAAACTAAAAATACAATGATTAAATACTCTTTGAGCAATCTTCAAGTCTTTGAGCTATCCAATGCCTTGCTTGTGCCTTCTCTTCTATGATTCTTCCTTGATTGTGCAATTTGCCTTCCTTGCTATGTGAAACTTAGAAGTTCTTGCAAAAGCTAAGCTAATGGTCTCCAAACATGGTACAAAACCTGAAACTTATCTTGAACAAATTCATTAGTACCAAATAGCTCTTATTTGGTTTGTCATCATCAAAACACAAAACAAGAGAGTGTAACCTCTTGGGCCAACAGTTAGCGCATAACAGGCAAGGAGAGGGAAAGCAAGGAGATGAGAGAGAATATTATAGAGAGAGATATCTAGAGAGAGAACTTAGAGAGAGAACTAGAAAGCTAAAGAGAGAAGAGAGGAGAGAGAAACTGAACCAAAACACAGAGAGAGAGAGGGGAAAACCACATCAAATCCAGAGAGAGGAGAAAGAGAGAAAGAGATAGTGAGGACCAGAGAGTGTAAGAGAGGAGAGAAGTTAGACAGAGAAAATGTGAAAGACAGAAAGAAAGAAAGTAAGGAAGAGAAAGAGAGTGGTGGAGAAGAGAGGGGGTGCTCGGGGAAGACTTGGTGGCCCTAGGTGATTGCCAAAAATACGGAGTTTAGGAAAGTGTTTATCTGATTTATGCTGACTCTGAATTCTTGCAATTTAATCACGATAGCAAGTGCTATGCTGGCCAAATCCACAGGGAGGAACGCGATAGAAGCTTTTCGGTATTTTTTTAAACACTAAGTAAGTTAACAATTCTTCTTCGAAAAAGAAAGAACAAGTCTATGTTAAGTGTTAGATGTAGAAAGAAGATGAAGATATGATTTGGTTTTGAAGATTAGGGTTTTAAAAGAATTAAAGGAACATGGCTTGCTAATCATCTACCACCACTAACTTACTAATCTATGCTAGATTAAACTTTACTTTGAATCATAAAAACTATACCTCAGAGTTACATTCAGTTCAAGTAAGATATATAAAATAGAGAACCTCTATTTGAAATAATCACTAACCAAGACTTAACACTAAACTATTAAAATTTTTCAAGCATAAAATAAGAAGAATAACAAATATTAAACTATCAAGACTATCTGAGCATATAATAAGAAAAACTATTGGGAAGCATTAGCAAATAATAGATTTAACTGTCGTCTGCCTTCTAGAGTATTAGCTATTTTTAGAGTTTAAGCATGCATAAGATCCAATCGGCTAATTCTAACATAGAATTAGAAGTAGTGATGGGTAGAGATTAATAAGTCATGAAGAAAATTAGTTACTCATGAATCTAAAGAAAACATGGTAAAAGAGAAAGCAAGTAAAGAAACAAATTAAATAAAAATAAATTAAAAGAAAAATCTTGTTATTGATGCTGTCACCTTCAATTACAAGAGCCTCCTCCTTCTTTACAAAGCTTAAATTAGAACTAAATCCTAAAATTATAAAAGAAATTTAAAAGATAAACAAAAGAAAAATCCTAAGTTGTGATCTCTAATGTGGAGATGCTTGATTATGAGTTAAATAGGCCTCAGAGCTAATCATAATAGGATACAAATTAGAAGATTGAATATCTGTAGTAAAAGTTATGATCCGATACTAAGAGATGTCCAGTCTGAATCCGAGTCTAAATTGATTTTGAATTCTTTTTAATTTGAATTATCCTCCTTATCCCTATTAGGATTAGCTTTATCCCATCTGTCTTCAAGAAATATATTTTCTAGAAGTATATCTTCTGATTTTGAATTTGAATTTTGAAGATGATGATATATCCTTTCCTATTCTTGATTTCAAATTGACTTAAATTGAAATCCAAATTTAGAAAGAATTAGGGATAAAATAGAAGCTTCTTGTATCTTTATCTTTTCGTAACTACACACCATAATCAAAAAGAGGGTCAAATAGCAATGTTAAATAAAGAATAATTAAGGATAAATATGCAAATGTGATGATAATAATACAAAATTGAGTTGCAATCACACTCTCACACCTATCTTTTGATCGTCCTCGAGCAAAACTATAAAAAAACTAATCTAACCTAACTCATTTTCGTAGGAATCACGGTTGCACTTAGCACGTGCAATAAGCCTTAAACCTCTAAATTACCCCTAGAGGATGAGTGTTATTTCATGAGGGTTTTCAGTAAATTACACCCACAAAATTCATGAAAAAAGAAAAATAAAGTATTAATGTTTTCAAAATCCATTTTGAAAGAGAATAATACTTGAAAGAATTTTACAAAAATAAAATTAATCTATAAATATTTTGATCACCTAATTATTCATTCCTATACTTAGTCTCTATGCAAGTATTTATTATCAATCTAGATTAGAATTAAAACTGAATTTCTCATTTAGTCTATTATTTTATCCTAAGTCATATGCACCTTAGTGATCGTGATTTTGACTTAGATTCTTCAACTTCAACTCTTATGCCTTATATATATATATAGAGAGAGAGGGGGGAGTGAGAGAGAGAGAGAGAGAGAGAGAGAGAGAGGAATCTGTACATCAACCGCCAGCTGAGAGAGACTGTCTCAGTTGGCACAACGTGGCTCAATTTCAAACAAAATTTTGGGTGCTAGTATCATGGTCGTAGTTTTATATGAGGGCTGTGATTAAGTTGCAGTATTTTTATGAGAACTGCTGCCATGGTGATAGTCTTTCTAAGGACTGCGACCAAGGTCGCAGTCTTTCTCTAGAGACTGCGACGAAGCTCACAGTCCTAATTACACTGAAAATATATGATTTTTTAGATCGCGACCATGTTACAGTAGACTGCGATCATGTTGCAGTAAGTTTGTGACCAGTGACAGCTGAGAGAGTCTCTTTCAGCTGGCGGCTGAGGTACATTTTTCTCATATATATATATAACCTTTTTCTCTTTTTTTTGAAAGAAGTTCGAGGTATTACCACTTCATTGTCCTTTAAGCACTTCTTTTTTTAATATATAAAACTCATCTAATTTTCTTTTGTGTAAGATTAAGGCTTCTTTAAGGCCTAATACCTAACTAATTAATTATTAGATATGTTAATACATTTATTATATTTATATATATATATTTGTTTTCTTTTTCAAACTTACTTAATTACCTTTCACGTAAATACCAAGGCTTTCTTAAGCCAAAGCACCTAGCTAATCAATAATTAGATTTGCTTATTTTTTATATATATATTTTTTCTAAGGCGCAAGAGCCTTTGTTTTGAATCCTAAGTGTGTATGTATATAAAGTATGCATATTTCCATCAAGGTAAAAATCAGGTTTAAATTACTTTTTCAATTTTTTCTCCTAAACCTAAAAATCAAATAAATAATCTTATTTTGACCAAGTATTAAGAAATCCTAATTATGATTTTTTATTCCTAAAAATTAACTTAATTGCTCACAAAAATAAATCAAAATATTGTTTCCTTTCTCAAAAAGTTTTAAAAGAAAATAAAATTTGTTAGTTGGCCTACCTATGTAAGTATGTTAGTAAACCCTCCCCCACACCTATCTCATGCATTATCCTCAATATATCAATAAATGCATGTATGCATGAAAAAGATGAAAGGAAAGGCAAAATGTTACCTCATGATGGTGGTTCCAATGGTGGTTGAATTGGGCCAAGCGTTGCTACCCAGTCTATATAACGTGGATCATGAAGGAGCCCACCTTTGTTGACCTTTTTCTCATATACAGTGTTATAACCCCCAATATGAATAGGATCATGAAAAAACTTAACATAAAAACTATCTCTGTTATATGATCAAGTTTGAAAAATTATCTCACAGTCATTATTGTCTACACCTTGGTCCAATGATAGAATGTAATTTGTTGAAGTGATTGATTTGGGCTAAAAAATATTAGATTTGGGAACCAATACTGACTCGGGAAATCAGTTTGGGGCTCAATCTGATTAGATGAAATGTTTGGCTTCTCAATAAAATTCTCCTTACAAAATTTATTAAATTCATCCTCAAATTTTGCTTGAAATAAAAGTTTATCTTAATCACATTCATCCTCACAATATGATTCAACTTGCTCCTTGGGAGGTGTATGTGTATCCAAATCCGCTTGAAACAATATTAATTCTTGAAAAGTCAGTTTAGGTTCAAGAGTCGGATCTAGTTTAAGAGTGGGATCCAAATCAAAGGACTTAAATTCATATTCATCATTCATCATATATGGAATGTGACCATCCACAATAGGTGATTCAATTCTGTAATATATGGGTATGAGAATTAATGTTGGCTCATGAATTGAGTCCAAATTGAGTAAGGACACCGAAGTCAACATAGATTCAAAGTTTGGAACTAAATTACAAAGTTGGGGATCAGGTTCACATTCGCAATCAAGTTCAATCTCATTGAAGTTAAAACTTACAAATTGGTCCAAAGATTGTGATTGGTCAAGTTCAAATTTGTGTGCTGAGATTGAATCTTGGTCAAAGTCTTCAAGACACCATGATTCTTCATTCCTATCAATATGGCTAGGGCAATCGGCTTAAAATGTGTTAGGTAGAGTTTCCTCATCTCTATCTTTGATCAAATGATTCATTTGTGCTTCTAACCTATTGATAGATTGGATAACATAATTTTCAGCTTGAATAAGCTTTTTCAAACTTTCATCTAAGTCCGTAGATTCTTCTTGCTGTGGTGGGACTTCGAATGTATAGTAAGTATCTTGAATTTGAAAATTTCATTGGGCTCCTGCATCTTCTATTTTTTTAATTCATCGCTCGAGCTCTTTTAAGATTTTCATCTTATTTTCCCAGTCTACTGATTTTTCTATTGGTTGCTTGAAAAAAGTATATAATGATGATTGTTGGAAAGGTAGTTGACAATATGGCTTGGGGGCATTGTATCCCATCGACTTGGTGAAGAGTAGAGATGATTAATTCTATTTTGATTATAATAATGGGATTGGGGCATGTGTTGATGTGGATGAGACCAACCCGACATACTTAGTTGGTTAAAATTTTATTGGTTAAAGTAATACCATGCTGGGTTGGTATAATTCGGGTTGAAAGGGGTCAGAGCAAAATATGAATTATTATTAACATTAAAAAATTATGGTTATAATCCATATTACTTAAGAAATATCAAAACAAATAAATAAACAAACAAAAAAAAGAAAAAATGTAGCCTAAGTTAGGGTAGACCTTAGACCTAGACGACTCCTAACTAGTTAGACTGTCCACGCGAGGTATATTGTAGAATCTAACCATATGTTAATTGACTAGGTAGGTGGCAAGATCAGTGGGAGGTATCCGCGCAAGTGCGACAAGCCTAATTATGCCAAACCACTATTCTTTGACGTTTCTCCTCTTAATCCCCTGCCTAGTCACCGATTTGGCATGAGGTAAATTCCAACAACTTCCTTCTTAGGTCAATCTCCTAGTGAGTTCGAGATGTCCCTAAGGCCAACATTTACTCAAATTTTAACTAGGATTGGGTTAGTGAGTGAGGGGATGATTTGTGGCTATGAAAGGGTAATGACTTTCCCACCTTATCTTTATTTTGAGTTTTTCCCTTAAATTATTTTAGTGCGACGTGTGCAAGTAAATAGATAAGTAACCACTTAAAGCAATTGTAAATCACCGAAAAGTATTTTCTAATCTAGATGCAATGCAAATGTACCTTATCTCTAGCACTCTTCAACAGTAATTTAAAATAAATGAAATTAGACAGATGCCTATAATGCGAGTGTATCCATTTTTTAAACACTTCAAACAATGCATTATTGTTGAATTAAAAATAAAGAAAAAATTAACCACTTAGTAAATAAAAAATAACATTCCCTCTCCGATAATGGCACCAAAATTTGATTGCCAAAAACACAGAGTTTATGAAAGTATTTATCTGATTTATGCTATTCTAAATTCTTACAATTTAATTACAGTAGCAAGAACTATGCGGGTTGAATCCACAGGGAGGAATGCGATAGAGGCTTTTCGGTATTTTTTTTAAATACCAAGTAGGTTAATAGTTCTTCTTCGAGAAAGAAAGAAAAGTCTATGTTAAGTGTTAGAGATAGAAATAAGATGAAGATTTGATTTGGTTTTTAAAATTAGGGTTTTGAAAAGAATTAAAGGAACATGGCTTACTAATCATCTACCAACACTAACTTACTAGCATATGCTAGATTAAACTTCACTTTGAATCATGAAAACTATATCTTAAAGATGCATTCAATTCAAGTAAGATACATAAGAAAGAGAAACCATATTTGAAATAATTACTATCTAAGACCTAATATTAAATTATCAAAGTTTTTCAAGCATAGAATAAGAAAAATAAATAACATTAAATTATCAAGGCTATCTAAGCATAGAATAAAAAAAATCATTGGGAAGTATTAGCAAATAATAGATTTAACTATCGTCATGTGCCTTCAAGAGTATTAGCTATTTCTAAGATTTAAGTATGCATAAGATCCAATTGGCTTGTTCTAATATAGAAGTAGAAGTAGTAGTGGGTAGAGATTAATAAGCCATAAAGAAAATTAGCTAGTCATGAGAGAATATAAAGAAAGCACAGTAAAAGAGAAAGCAAGTAAAGAAAGTAATTAAATAAAGATAAATTGAAAAGAAAAACCTTGTTATTGATGCTGCCACCTTTAATTACAAGAGCCTCCTCCTTCTTTGCAAAGCTTGAACTAGAACTAAATCCTAAGAAATGCAAAAGATATTTCGAAAAGAAACTAAAGAAAAATCTTAAGTTATGATCTTAGGTGTGTAGATGCTTGATTATGAGAGATTTTAGCTCTTTAAATAGGCCTCAGAGCCAAGCACAATAGGATACAAATTAGAAAGTCTAACCCAATTCTAATTCAATACAGGAATTCAATTCTGCAGCAAGTCAGTGTGTTGATCACTGAATATGACTCATCAGATGGCTGAATTGGACAGAGTAGTCAATAAAAGAATTGTAGCCCTTCAATCTTTCTTTCTATAGAATCTTGAATCATCGAATTTTAATATCTATAGAAAAGTTTATGATCTGAATACTAAAAAGTGTCCAGTCTGAATCTAAGTCTGAATTAATTTTAAACTCCATTTAATTTGAATTATTCTCCTTATCCATATGAGGATTAGCTTTATCCCATCCATCTTCTAGAAGTATATCTTTTGATTTTGGATTTGAATTTTGAAGATGATGATATATCCTTTCCTCCTCTCGATTTCAAATTGATTTAAATTGAAATTCAAATTTAGATAGGATTAGGGATAAAATAGAAGTTTCTTGTATCTTTATTTTTCCATTTAAGTAACTACACACCATAATAAAAAAAAGGTTATATAGCAATGTTAAATAAAAAATAATCAAGGATAAATGTGCAAATGTGGTGATAATAATGCAAAATTGAGATGCAATCACCAAGCTGTGCGCACAGCCGGAGGGAGGCACGATGACCTGTTACAGTGAGAGGGGAGGAGAGGGAGAAGTAGAGAGGTAGAGATAAGAGATATAGAGAAAGAAAGAGTGAGAGAGGGAGGTGAGACCCGGGGAGGGAAGGCGCCCTGGTGGCGTGGCTAGGGCTAGCCGGTGGCAGCGGCTGGCCAAACCAGGCAGCTGGTTGGGAGCCGGGTGCTGTAGTTGTGGAGTGGTGGCGCCGGAGGAGAAGGAGAGGGTAGTAAAGATGGGGTGATGAAGATGATAGAGATGATGTTGAAGGTGGTGTGACAGAGGTTGTGGGTGGTCGCGGGGGTGATGGTGGCGGATAGGGAGGAAGCCAAAGAGAAAGGGTGGTTGGAGGAGGATCTCACTAGAGTTGGGGCCCGTCAATTGTTATGGCCGGTCACATAGGACGAGGGGGAGACAGAGAGAGATGTGAGAGTTTTGAGAGAGAGAAGTGGAGAAGGGGAGAGAGGTTAGAGAGAGGATTGGGGGTGGTCAGCCAGAGCAAGGTGGCCAGAGGCCAAGGTGAGTCGCCGTTGGTATTGGCCGAATAGAGGGGAAATGAGGGAGAGAGAGGGAGAGAGGAGAGAGAGGGAGAGAATTGGGGAAGAGGGAGATAAGTTTGTATTTTAGAGATGGGTGGTTGGCTGGCAGGGGATGGGGTGATGGTTGGCAGGTGATGGAGATGGGGTATGGGCTGGTCGGCTGACGTGGGGAAAGGGAAGGGAAAAGAAAAGAAAATAAAGAAAGAAAATGAACAGAGAAGGAAAAATAATATTATTTAAATTAGGTAAATTTTTTGACTACTTTAGAAAAGTTCCCAAAAATTCTTTAAAATAAAAAAATGTTACACTGAGAAACATAGTGAAATTGGTTTTAGGAAATTCAATCTGGTTTGTAAAATACAAATTAAAAATCCTGAAATATATCACCAATCCTAGTCGACACTGGTTCAGTCGAATTTAGATTACTTTAGAAAATCTCCAAAAATGATTTAAAATAGAAGATATGTTTTGAGAGGAATATTGTGAAAACAAAATCTAGAAATTTAACTTTGTTTGAAAACAAAAAAATCCAAGAATCAATCGGCGGTACCGATCGATACCGATTTTGAAGATTTTGCAGAGTAATTCAAAAACATTTCAAAAAATTATGAAAAATCTAAAATATTGAAAATCATTATTTGAAACTAAAACTGATCAAATCTGACTATCAAAAAGGTCAAATCAAGTGGCGCACTGGGATCGGGTCCCCTGTTGGGACTCGAGCTGACTTCGAATCCAGAAATTCAGATTTGATACCAAATAATAATATAAATAATCACAAAATAAAAATAAATATGGAGAAAAATTAGAAAAATACAATAAATAAATCGGGACATGTACTCAAGTACGTATTTCGGGAATGGGGTGTTACAGAACCCGTACTTGTTTGGGGTCTTTGAAATTGTGCCGACGGGGCGTAGAAAAATCCCTCTACATGTTTCAACTCCCTTCGTTGCGAAACCCACTAATCTCTAACACAAGCCATTTTTTTATTATATCACATTGCCTATTTGATTGGTATCCAATGTTGCATATTTTACCACATAATTCCCATGCATTTAGTTAATAAATATATGATTTTTACTCATCTTCTCTATATATTTGCAGGTACACACTCTAATGGAGAGATAATCCAATAATCACTTTAATTAGCAATAATTAAAGGGATTAAATCCAAGATTAAGATAAAGCCCAAATTTGAATCCAAGATCCAGAGAGATCCGCGCAACAACTCAAGGTTCTAGAAGACCACGTGGATAACCACCTAACAACCTGATCCCAACAGAAAATCTGGGCTCAACGGCCCAGATTTTGCCGCGGAATCCGGGATTTTGCCGAGCAAACGCGGCAGTTTCAGGGCCGTTGAGATCCAGATTTTGCGCCAACCACCTGAATCTCGAAGCTTCTCTCAGGGCCTATAAATATTGGACCTAGGACCTGCGAGCAAAAACTGAATGGAGAAGAGAGGAGAATAGTTAGTATGTTGTAATTTTGTTTAGTTTTTCTCTAGGTTTAGTTCTTTAGATCCCTCTTCTTCTTCCCTAGAATTCAATGTAAAAGAGAGAGAGTGTGAGAGAGAGAGAGCTTGTGTAATCAAGGGTGACACTTGAAGCAATAAGGATTGATCCATTCTCCACTTCCTCTACTTGAAGCTTGGTTCTAGTTTATGTGCTTTCTTTACATGTTTTCTTTATTGCTTTCTTTACTTCTTGCAATTTAATTCAAGCTTTGTTTTACTTCTTTAATGGCTTTTAGCTAATTCTTTCTCCATGTACTAGCTAACCACTAGTCTTGCCATCTTCACTAACTCATGGGTGATTGCCTTTGTTCATCTTGCAAGTTGTATGGTCTTCTCTTCTCCGATGGTTAAACCACCGTCTTCCAAGTGAGATAGTAATTAGGTCAACACGCAAGACGAATCCTACGCCAATGGAGTGACAACATTAGGCACGCATTCGCTATCAAGGAGTCTAGTAAGTCTTGGCAAGCTAGCAAGGTAAGCTAGTTATGGATTGCTTCTTCTTTAAGTTCACTTTTCTTTTCTTGTGAATACCAAATCCCAATCTTGATTTCTTTTCCAACGATTTCCACCATGAACATATCCATCCTTTTCTTTAGTTTCTTTTTCATTTGATTCATTAAGTTTATAAGCAAGAGAAGAATACTCGTTTGTTCACTTCACTACCACACGTCAAAGCTTCCATCGCGAGCTCTCCCTGAGATCCGACTCGGTATAGCCTTATGCTATAGCGGAGACAAGAAAGGGTACATCAAATACATTTTTATACACATAATAAGTATACCTTCTTAGTCTTAATCAAAATGGCGCCGTTGCCGGAGAGAGCAACGTATTTTTTAGGTTAAAGTGAAGTACTAAACGATTCTTCTTCTCTGTTTGCAGGTTACAGGTGAAGAAACAGTAAATCTTGCATTGCAGTGACATACAAGTCGACCTGGGCCTCTGCTCTCGAAAGCAGAGACCAGGATCCCTCCAAATTGCCGCAATTTCTGGGATTTTGCCGCAGATTTGCGGCAATAAGGAGTGAACTTCTGATAAAATTTCTGCAGGGCCTCTGGTTCTGCAAAACACAGCTGCTGATATACCTGAAATTCTGTATTCTTCACCTTATTCCTGCTTAATTAAAAAACAGTAAAAAGTTGGTTGAAATTGTTAAAAATTGTTTAGACACTTGCATTTTAGGCACGTGTCTTTCAATTCTTTTACTTTTACTGTTGAAGAGTGCTGGAGGCAAGGTACGTTTCGCATTGCATATAGACTAGGAATCATCTCTTGCTTGATTTTCATGCTTTGAGTGAATCCTTGATTTTTCTTGTACACTTGCACAATTCAATTTTAAGGGCATAACCCGTAAATAAGATAAGGTGGGGATTTCATTACCCTTTCCTTAGCCCGAAAATCATTTTCCCAAGCACTCACTAACCCAAGCCTAATTTAATAAAAAAGTAAACGTTGGCCCTAGGGACATCTCGGACTCATTTAGGAGATTATCCTAAGGGGGAAAAGTGTTGGAATTTAACTCTTGCAAAATCAGTGTCTAGGAAAGGGGTTGAGGGCCGAAAGCCCGAAGGTTGCTGGTTACTTAATTAAGGAACGTCTCCGGACGGAAAACCTCCCACCAACCTTACCCTTCCCTGGCTGATTAGCTTGTGGTTAGAGTCTGCACTAAACCTCCCGTGGATAGTCTATCAGTTAGGAGTCGTCTAGGTCTAAGTTTACCCTAACTTAGGTTAGAATTTTTTTCTTTTGTTTGATTGTTTGTTTGTTTGTTTTTGTTTGTGATTGTGTGATATGGCATTCAACAATTCTTTCAATAATAATCCATATTTCACACCGACTTTATATTCGGATAATTCCAACCCGGTGTTTTACAATATGCAACAACCAAATACACCGGGTTGGCCTTATCCGAATCAATATGACCCATACCCCCCATCTAACAATTATAATGTCCAAAATAATTTCAACTCTTCATCGAGTCATTGGGGATTCCAGTCCCCCGAGTCAAATTCTCAAATTCCTTGTCCACCATATTCACCTTGTCCACAATATTCATTTCCCGATTCCGCTTCATATACTCCTTTTTCTGAACCATTTGAAGAAAAATCTGAGTTACTAAGGAGTTTAGAAGCCAATTTACAGAGAGCTGAGCAAACACTTCCAGAACCATTTGCCTCTCCAATTCCACAGTATTTTCAAGAGTCTTACTCACTTCCACCTTTTTCTAATGAACAACCATTTGCCTTGGAAACGAGTAAAGATCTCTTGTGTGAGTCCACTTTTCCATCACCACACATTTTTGACTCACAATTTCATCACCAATTCCAAGACAACACTTCATCTTTTCATCAAAATAATGAAATCATCAATTATGGAAAGATGCTTGAAGACATGACTCATGCTCAAAATGCTAGAAATCGTGACTTAGATTTGATGATCCAAACTCTTCATTCTCATCCTATTTCCAATGTCACTAGCCACTCTGTTAAATCCAAAGAGTCATGTAGTCTTGGAAGTCCAGATTCAATTTCAGCACACTCACCTGAACTTGTCCAAACTTCAAATCCTATTGACATTTTGGCAAGTTTTTCATTTCCTAAAATTGAACTTGTCCAAACGTCAAATCCCATTGACATTTTGGCAAGTTTTTCATCTCCTAAACCTGAACTTGTCCAAACTTCTGATATTTTGGCAAGTTTTTCATTTCCTGAAATTGAACTTGAACATGATCCTGAACTTCCACTTGATGATTCAATTTTCCTTCCTGATTCAATTATGACTCCGGTGTCTTCACCTGATTTCACTTCATTTCCCGAGTCAGTATTGGATCCAGTGCCAATCCATTTTGAATTTGAATCACCAATCTTTGATGATCATAGCGAACTTGACCAATTCCATACTTTTGAAAGTCCCATTGATAAATTGGCAAGTTCACATTTTTGTGGAATTGAATTACATGAGGAATGTGATCTTGAACCCCAACTTCTTGATTCAATTCTTTTTCCTGATTCAATAATGACTCCGGTATCTTTACCTGACTTCAATCTTTTCCCGGAGTCAACATTGGATCCTGTCCCAATTCATAATGAAGTTGAATCACCCATCTTTGAGGATCACATTGAACTTGACCAATTATACACTTTTGATGATCCTATTGACAAATTGGCAAGTTCTCCATTTATTGAACTACATGAGGAATGTGACCTTAATTTTCTCAATCTCTTTACTTCTGAAACTGATTGTACAATTCTGACGGAAAACATTGACCTTAGTTTTGAAGAATTGTATGGCGATGAGCTTGAATTCCTTAATATTGGAAGTAAAGAGATATCACCTTTAGAAAGTCACATTCCATCATTGGACAATGATTGTGGACTCGAGCTTCATTTTCTTGACTTGGACCCAATTTCTGAACTCACTCCGACTCCTGAACCTTTACTTGACTTCATTCACCTTCCTGAGTCAGTGTTAGTTCCTGTCCTTCCAGAGTCCAAGTCAACTGTTCTATCATGTCATATACCATTCTGGGACAAAGTGGTTGATAAATTTGACTCTGAAATTATTAGGAAAATTTGGAAATTAGATGGGGTCATGTACATAATAAAAATCATAAATGTATACATCATTCTTGTGGGTCATATTTGTGATATTTTTGGTGGGTTCCTGAAAACCCAAAGAAAAGATGATTGGGCCATGTTTCGTGGACCAATCAGACCACCACCGGAACTACCACCTTAAGGTAATTTTTTCCTCCCCTCTTCATTTTTGTTTCATGCATATATATATCATGATGCATTGAGGACAATGCATGAAATAAGTGTGGGGGAGGGTTTACTAACTTAGAGTTTTTAGAATTTCTTTCTTTTACACTTCTTTTAGAGTTTTTAGATTTTCTTTCTTTTACACTTCTTTTAATAAATAAAAATAAAAAAATAATAAAAAAAATAAAAACTTTTTGAAATAAGAGACAAAGTTTTGATCTATTTTTAAGAAAATTAAGATGTATCTTAGAAATTAAGAAAGCCTTAATTATGACATCTTAAACCTAGTTGAAGTAATAGATCTTGTTTGAAATTATAGGCTAAGTAAGAAAAATTGGTGAGATATTTTTTATCTTGAATTTTTTGCCTTAGATAAGTATGCACTTCACACTTACACATTTCTTGGGATGGAAACAAAGACCAAAAATGTCATATAATAAATAAAAAAATAAAAAAATAAAAAAAAAAGAAAAAAATATATAAATAAAACATCACCTATTAAGCTGGAGAATTATGCCTCAAGAAGCATGATTATTCACGCCTAACGGTGGTAAAGGAAATAAATAATCCCCTTTAGTTTCGTGGCCTTTTCTACTCGAGACCTTAAACCCGTGGGATGTTTTCTCATCTGGTGCCCTAAGACCGTCTGGTTTGGGAGTCATCGGTTAAAGGCTCGCTACAAGGGTAGACTAGAAAGCCTAAACTAAGGGAAGAAAAAAGCATAAAAAGTATATATATAAATAAATGGCTTGATGGTTGGAGTTGAAATCCCAGAGATTTTCACTTACACGGTGTGCATACTATCTAGGTTTTATGAAAGATAAAAGTATTCAATCCAATTTTGAATTCTTACCTTAATTGAAAACAAGATCTTGCATGGATACTAAGTTTAAGGAAGAATGATTATAGGTGGACTATGACCTAGGATCACTTATATTTTTGCAAAAATAGTTCGTAAACTTGTCTCTTATTCAAAATGCATTTTCAAAACACTAACATTTGTCTTCTTTCTTTATGGATTTTGTGGGTGTAATCCGCTGAAAACCCTCAGGAGACAACACTCCTCCTCTAGGGTAACCTAGAGGTTTAACGGCTTGTTGCACATGCTCAGTGCAATCGCGTCACCTGCGAAAGTGGTGTAATAAATTGGTAGTTAGGATTTTCTTTTCTTTTCTTTGTTTTTGCTCGGGACGAGCAAAAGAATAAGTGTGGGGGTGTGATTGGTATCCAATGTTGCATATTTTACCACATAATTCCCATGCATTTAGTTAATAAATATATGATTTTTACTCATCTTCTCTATATATTTGCGGGTACACACTCTAATGGAGAGATAATCCAATAATCACTTTAATTAGCAATAATTAAAGGGATTAAATCCAAGATTAAGATAAAGCCCAAATTTGAATCCAAGATCCAGAGAGATCCGCGCAACAACTCAAGGTTCTAGAAGACCACGTGGATAACCACCTAACAACCTGATCCCAACAGAAAATCTGGGCTCAACGGCCCAGATTTTGCCGCGGAATCCGGGATTTTGCCGAGCAAACGCGGCAGTTTCAGGGCCGTTGAGATCCAGATTTTGCGCCAACCACCTGGATCTCGAAGCTTCTCTCAGGGCCTATAAATATTGGACCTAGGACCTGCGAGCAAAAACTGAATGGAGAAGAGAGGAGAATAGTTAGTATGTTGTAATTTTGTTTAGTTTTTCTCTAGGTTTAGTTCTTTAGATCCCTCTTCTTCTTCCCTAGAATTCAATGTAAAAGAGAGAGAGTGTGAGAGAGAGAGCTTGTGTAATCAAGGGTGACACTTGAAGCAACAAGGATTGATCCATTCTCCACTTCCTCTACTTGAAGCTTGGTTCTAGTTTATGTGCTTTCTTTACATGTTTTCTTTATTGCTTTCTTTACTTCTTACAATTTAATTCAAGCTTTGTTTTACTTCTTTAATGGCTTTTAGCTAATTCTTTCTCCATGTACTAGCTAACCACTAGTCTTGCCATCTTCACTAACTCATGGGTGATTGCCTTTGTTCATCTTGCAAGTTGTATGGTCTTCTCTTCTCTGATGGTTAAACCACCGTCTTCCAAGTGAGAAAGTAATTAGGTCAACACGCAAGACGAATCCTACGCCAATGGAGTGACAACGTTAGGCACGCATTCGCTATCAAGGAGTCTAGTAAGTCTTGGCAAGCTAGCAAGGTAAGCTAGTTATGGATTGCTTCTTCTTTAAGTTCACTTTTCTTTTCTTGTGAATACCAAATCCCAATCTTGATTTCTTTTCCAACGATTTCCACCATGAACATATCCATCCTTTTCTTTAGTTTCTTTTTCATTTGATTCATTAAGTTTATAAGCAAGAGAAGAATACTCGTTTGTTCACTTCACTACCACACGTCAAAGCTTCCATCGCGAGCTCTCCCTGAGATCCGACTCGGTATAGCCTTATGCTATAGCGGAGACAAGAAAGGGTACATCAAATACATTTTTATACACATAATAAGTATACCTTCTTAGTCTTAATCACTATTCTCCCTCTCATTCATTCCTGTGGTGGCCTCAGCTTTCCCTCTTCTTCTCTCGCCCAACTCTATATATTCCATAAAAATTTTTCTTTTTTTGCTGCAACTCATAAGGACCACTTTCCGCTTCCCTTCATTGATCAAATGCTTGAACGTTTATGTAATACCTCTATTTTTTTAATACAAGTTTTAATAGTAACAAATAGTATTTTAATATGTATACAAATGATTTATATTAGTTATTGTATATTATCTTAAGAGAATCATTAGTATTAACTATTATTAATTACTAATATCATTCTTAATTATTTTAATTGTTATTAGCATGTTATTATTATTATTATTATTTGTTTTTGATATGTGTATTATCTCTAAACCCATTTTCAAATCCCCAAACCCATTACCTAATATCCAACCCAATCCTAACCCTAACAATTAAATCCTAATCCTAATAACCCAATCCAAATCCTAACTAATCAAATCCCTAAGCTAATCCTAAACCCACCTCCTTCACCTACATCCCGGTCTTCTCCCCATGCGTAACACTCCTCCTCGTCGCCATCTCCGCCAACCTTCCAGCCTCGTTCATCCTCTCCGCTGAGAACCGTCACGTCCATGTTCCTGCAGACTTTATTGTGCCACTGCACTCCTCCGCCAGCCACCGGCCACCGTCTACACTACACCCTAACTCCTTCCTTCTCATCACCACACAGCCAACCCTCACATGGTTGGCTGCACCCTCGCCCAACCCCGCAACCACTCCTCTCTTAAACCCAGAGCACGCACATCCCCACGACCGAGCTCCCCCACACCCAAGTTGTGCTCCATCACCAGGGCCGCGAACACTGCGAACCCACCATACGAGCTCTCCACCGCACCACCATCCTCTTCAATAACTGGCCATGCCTCTATGCCATCCACTATGAGCATATCCTCCAACCATGTGATCGGAATAAAATTAGTACTTGAAAATGTATGTATTTTGAAATCAGTGTAAAAATGTGTGTGTTAATGTTCCCTCGATACTTCCGTTATAGTATTGGCTCAACGGGTCGAATCCATAGGAACGGAAGACAATAGAAGTATTAACGGTCCATTCATGTGTATTGTTAACATGTTCATCTTTATTAAAGAATGAGAAAAAGGAAAAGAAAAGGAATCCAGAAGTGACTGTTGGAGAAGATGATGAAGACGGCAATGTGAAAACTATGGAGAGGTGGTTGTAAAATTGGCAAAACAAATACAAAAGAAAATAGAGGTGAAGTAAAAAGTAAAGTAATTTAAAAAAGTAGGTTTAAAAATAAAATAGAAAAGAAGATGAACTAGTGGTGAAGAAAATGAAACAAAGGTGAACTAAGAAGAAATGATGAAAATAATGATAAAAAGATTTTAGAAATTGTTTGTGAAACAAAGTAAGGAAAAGAAGAAGGAAAACAATGAAGAAAAACTCATGGCTACTAACTATTAATTACCCCACTAACATGCTAACCTTTCTGTGATAGTTGCATCATATGGATCCTTGGCCATCACTAATCTTTGGCTTCTAGAGACAATACAAAGTATGGCTTATAAGATTGCTCTTCATACTCAAACACATCAATTCTGCATAAGCAAAGTGCAAGTCATTATTAGATCATCAAAACCAAGTAGAGGTGAGCATGAAATAAAGAAGATATTGTAAGTTAGCTTGTTAGTAGGTTAGATGTTAGAATGTTAAAATCCATCATCATGAGCCATCAATGGCTCTTGCAAGAGTAAGACCTTGTAGATGCTATTAGATTCATGTAGATTATCAAATAAGTCGCTAGTTAGTTAGTGGTTAGTAGTTGGATTCTCATGAAAAGAAACTAGCTAAGCATCATGTAGAAGATAGAGAAGATTACAATAGAAAAGAAAGGAGACATATGTACATAGATTGTCGCTCTCTATTACATCAATATCTCTCTCCCCCCCCCCGTCAGCATCAACTCAGCCCTATACATGAATCTAAAACAAAATGAAAATACGAAAGAAAAGAGAAGAAGAACTACACTAACCTACTCTAAAGAGATAACCCTAGCCTACAGAATTCCGTTCTCGTTTCTGGCCCAAACTTGCAATATTTATAGGCAGAAGAAGCATCTGGAAGGTGAGACGATGCCACTTGTCGAAGATCGACACATGGGCCCACAAGATTGCCGTGAAAACTCAGCAATTGCCTCAATTTTCGCTACAATACCATGGACTTAGGTCCTGGGTTTTCGCCTGTGGGTTCGTCTAGCTGCGAGAACCTTCTAATTATCTCTGGTTTTTGGTAAATTAGTCCCGTTACTTCAGATTCGCCCCCAACTTCTGAATCCAATGCGTTTTCTAGAAGCTTTCAAACTTAATCTCCAAGTAATGAGATTTAATTACCCAAAATTGGGTTTAATTAGGCTCTTATTTCTTTTTTGCCCTTAAAATTTTGATTATCTGCAAAATAAACCAAAACACAGTTCAGAAGCGATATTTTATTCATAAATCGATGGAAAAATGTAATATAATGATGCAGAATCGTAGACAAATCACACCCCTACATATATCTTTTACTCGTCCCAAGCAAAACAAGAAAAAATCTAAACTAATAATGTTATTACACTACTTTCGCAGGTGACGCGATTGCACTGAGCATGTGCAACAAGCCGTTAAACTCTAAATTATCCCTAGAGGAAGAGTGTTGTCTTCTGAAGGTTTTCAGCAGATTGTACCCACAAAATTTATAAAGAAACAAAATAAAAATTAGTGTTTTGGAAACTCATTTTGAAAGAGAGACAAGTTTTCAAAATATTTTTGCAAAAATTTAAGCGATCTAAGGTCATAAGTCTATAAAAAATTATTCTTCCTTAAACTTAGTTTATATGCAAGATCTTGTCTTCAATTAAGGTAAGAATTCAAAATTGGATAGAATAATTTATTCTTCATAAAACTTAGATAATATGCACTTTGTGAAAGTTAAGATTTTTGGGATTCGACTCTAACCATCGAGCCGTTTATTTAAATATATATATTTTTCTTTTTTCTTTACTTAGTTTTCTTTGGCTTTCTAGTTTACTCAGGTAGTGAGCGTTTAGCCGATGACTCTCAGACCAGACAATCTTAGGGCACCAGATTAGAAAATATCCCTTGGGTTTAAGGACTCGAGTAAACAAGGCCACAAATCTTAGGGGATTATTTGTTTCTTTTGACAACCGTGAGGCGTGAATAATCATGCTTCTTGAGGGATAGTTATCCAGCTTAGTAAGTGATTTTTTCATATATACCACATATATTTATTTTTTATTTATTTATACTTTTGTGGTATTTTAGGTTTTTATTTCCATCCCAAAAATGTGTAAGTGTGAAGTGCATACTATCTAAGAAAAAAATTTAGGATAAAATTATCTCTCAAATCTATCTTATTTAGCCTATAATTTTAAATAAGATCCATTATTTTGACTAGATTTAAGATTTCATAATTTAAGGCTTCCTTACTTTCTAAGATCATCTTAATTTTCTTAAAATTAGATTAAAACTTTGTCTCTTGTTTCAAAAAGTTTTTTAAAGAAACGAAAAATTCTATACAAAAGAATTTTTTTAAGAATATCCTAAAAGAAGTGAAAAATAAAGAAATCTAACAACATATCCTAAAAAAAGTGAAAATTAAAGATAATCTAAAACATATCCTATAAGAAGTGAAAAATAAAGAAAGTCTAAAAACTCTACATTAGTTAAACCCTCCCCCACACTTATCTCATGCATTATCCTTAATGCATCATGAATGTATGTATGCATGAAATAAATAGATAGGAAAAGAAAAATCACCTCAAGGTGATGATTCCGTGGTGGTCTGATTGGTTCATGAAATGCGGCTCAATTCAAAGATTGTGGAGTCTGGAGGAACCCACTAGTGACCGCTTTAATATGACCCATTATTATGATGTATATATGAATGAGTTTTATTAAGGATTTTACCCCATCTAATTCTTAAATTTTTAAAATAATTTCAGCGTCATTTTTATCAACACCTTTGTCCCAGAATGGAGTGTGAAAAGATGGAATGATTGATTTGGACTCGGAAGTACCGGAACTAATAACAACTCAGGAAATCTGCTGAAATCAAGTAAAGGTTTTGGAGTCCACATTTTTTTAAGAAGTGGGTCCAAATCAAGAAGTTGAACTCTAGTCCACATTCATTTCCCCACAACGGAATGTGACTTTTTATGAGTGGTGATTCAAACTCAAGAATGATCGGTATGGGAATCAAAACTGACTCTAGAATATTGCTCAAGTTGGATAACAAAACAGGAGTCAATATTAATTTAGGAATTTAAACTGGATCATAAAATAAATGATCTGAGTCATATTCTTGATTGAGTTTAATTTTATAAAAATGAGAACTTGTCAATTTATCAATGGGATTTTCAAAAGTATGATATTGATCAAGTTTAATATGTTGATCATAAAAGATATGTGATTCAATTTCACGATGGACTGGCACAGGATCCAATATTGACTCGAAAAAAGGATTAAAATCATGTTAAGACACTGGAGTCATTATTGAGTCAAGAAGTTAAATTGAATTGCTAAGTTGAGATTTTGGATCATATTCATGCTCAAGTTCAATTTAAGAAAGGGATAACTTGCCAAAATATCAATGTGGTTCTCAAAATTCTAATTTTGGTTAAGTTCAAATGGGTACACTAAAATTAAATCTTGGTTTCCAAAACAACATGATTCCTGGTCTAGATCGATAGAATTAGAGATATCTGGGTTGGTCAAAGGTTGATAAGAGCAAGTTTGCTCATTCCTATGAATATTGACGACTCAATTGTGTTTCTAATCTATCGATAGATTGGGTAAAAGATTTTTGAAATTATTTTGAGGTCTCATGCAAGTCTTTTATACTCTTTTCTAGCTTGGATTTTTCTTCAAATAGTTGTTCTAGAAAGGGAGTGTAGGAATCTTGGTTTTGAAAAAATTGTGAAGATAATGAGTTCAACAACTTTTGAGATTATTGCTCGGACTCACACAAGAGTTCTATACTCGCGTCTAAGACTGATTTTTTGGTCATTTTGAAGAAGTAGGACTGAGTATGTGTCTTGAAAATATTGTGGGGAGGCCAATGTTTTCTGAAATTGTTGCTCGGCCTCGTGCATAGCTTCTTTACTCTTTTCTAGCTCAGATTTTTATTCCATGGGTCGTTGTAGAAAAGGAATATATGAAGCATGATATGAAAAGGTTTGTGAATATTATGAGTCGAGCTTGTTTTGTTGGGACTCAATCATGGCTTATACAGCTTCCATACTATTTTCTAATTCGAATTTTTCTTCAATGGGTTGTTCTAGAAAAGGAGTATAGGAAGCACAATCGGGGAATAAATGTTATGAAAATTGTGAGAATTATGAAAATTATGGACAAGGAGATTAAAAATTTGACTCGAGGGAGATGAATCCCCGTCGACTCTGTGAAGAGTTGAAATTATTTTGAAAATGTTGGTCATCGGATAAGAGGTATGGGTTATACTGAGTCGAATAAATCAAATCCAGATTGTTCATATTATTCAAAGCTGGATTGGAGTTATTCGAATCAAATGAGGTCGATGTGAAGTATAGATTTATATTAGGATTGAAAGAATTATTATTGAAATCCATTTCATAAACAAGCACAAACAAAAAAGACAAAAAAATAAACAAACAAAAAGTGAGAAACAATTAAAACCAAGCCTATACTAAGGTTGACCTAGGCCTAAATGACTCCTAACTGGTCAATTATCCGCGAGAGGTTGTTATATGAACCCGACTACGAGCTAATCAGTCGGGTGGGGCAAAATATGGTAGGAGGTATCCATTCATAAGTAACGGGTCTTAATTACGCCAAACCATGATATCTTCGAGGCTTAACCTCTTAATCCCCAATCTTAGACACCGATTTCACAAGAGTATAATTCTTATAAGTTTCAATCTTGGTCATTCTCTTAATGAGTCTGAGATGTCCCTAGGGGCTAACGTCTATCATTTTTAATTAAGGCTTAGGTTGTGTGAGTGGGGAGGTGGTTTATGGGCTAAGGAAGGGTAATGACTTCCCTACCTTATCTTGTATTATGTTATGCCCTTAAGTCCAGTTCGTGCAAGTGTGCAATATAGACAAGAATAACACACAAAGCGAGTAAATCACCCACGTGTTTGTCCTATGCTATATGCAATGCCATATGTACACCTAAGTCTAGATCACAACAACAGAATAAAATACAGTATATTGGAATTGAAATTGACACATGCCTAGATGCAAATGTCAAACATTTTAAAGCGTCCAAATATCGTATTTTAGTTCTTTAATTTATTACAGTGTTCAGGTAATTAAAGTAGGAAACTAACACTATAAATCCACTAGCTATTACAATATGCACATCCCAGCAAAATAAGAGACAAATTGACCATACAATTGCTGCGGAACTGCGTCTAAAGTTACGTTTGTGTGTGGCGTTTCTTTGAAAGCTGGGTCCCTGCTTTCAAGAGCAAGGAGCTACAGTGCTAATGGTATTATACAATATTCAGTTCCTGTAAAGTTGACCTGCATACCAAAATAAAGAAGAAAATGTCAACAAAAACATAAGTTCAAACCATTCCCATTCCCAACAATGGTGCCAAAATTTTTGGTAGGGTAAAACCAACACTTTAAAATATGTGTATTTTGAAATCAGTGTAAAAGCATTTGAGCTAATGTTCCTTGATACTTTTGTTCTAGCATTGGCTCAACGGGTTGAATCCACAGGGATAGGAGGCAATAGAAGCATTAACGGTCTGTTCACGTGCATTGTTAACAAGTTCTTTTTTGTTAAAGAATGAGAAAAAGAAAAAGAATCTATAAGTGATAGATTGAGAAGGCGATGAAGACAGTGATGTAAAAACTATGGAGAGATGGTTGTAAAATCGGTAAAACAAATACAAAAAAATAGAGATAAAGTGAAAAGTGAAGTGATTTAGAAAAGTGGGTTTAAAAATAAAATAGAAAAGAAGATGAGCTAGTTGTGAAGAAAATAAAACAAAGGTGAACTAAGAGGAAGTGATGAAAATAATGATAAAAATTTTTGAAAATTGTTTGTGAAATAAAATAAAGAAAAGAAGAAGGAAAAAAATGAAGAAAAACTCATGGCTACTAACTACTAATTACTCCACTAATATGCTAGCCTCTTAGTGATAATTGCCTCACATGGATCCTCAGGCATCACTAATCTTTGCTTCAAGAGACAATATAAAGCATGGCTCATAAGATTGCTCTTCACATTCAAACATATCCATTCCTCACAAGCAAAGTGTAAGCTACTATTAGATCATCAAAATCAAGTAGAGGTGAGCATGAAATAAAGAAGACATTGCAAGTTAGCTTGTTAGTATGTTAGATGTTAGAATGTTAGAATCCATCATCATGAGCCATCAATGGCTCTTGCAAGAGCAAGGCCTTATAGAGGCTATTAGATTCATATAGATTATTGATCGGTCACTGATATTGCACATTCATTGTCACATTCTCATACTTATTATATAATAAATTCTGCTTTTAATCCTAATTATTGTCTAATTTATATGCAGGCCTATTACTAAAGGAAAGGAAAGAGAAATGAGCCCAAAAGCCCATCAAAATTCTAATTTAATTCATAATTAATTCAGAATCAAAAAATTAGGATAGATCATGGCAAATTAGAGAAGTTAAAAGTTGGTTAAAATAAATCTTTTCAAATCAATCGGTTAAAACCAAAGATCAAAGGCAGTTTCCTCAAATCCAGGAGCTGAAACGGGAAATCCAGAACCAGATAAAAGAAAATCACCAAACGAGGAGCTGTACCCCTCGGGTATGGCCGCCTGGACACATCCAGGCCGCGAAAACGCAACGAAGCTGCATTTTTGCGGCTTTGTTATGGAAGTTGGGGAGCGTTTGCTCCCCTATCTTCGTACGCTCCTCCCCGTTGGGTTTTACTTATAAATATTGGGTTTTTAGAGACCAGAAAGAACGACCAAACAGAAAGTAGAATTTAGGCTATTCTGTAGTTTGTAACTTAAATTTTTAGTTTTATTTTATGTAATTTTTATTTTCTTTATGTAACTGAGAGGAGAGGAGACTTTCATGAAAGAATGAGAATAAGCTTGTACTAAGGGTGACACCGGTGTAAGTAATTGTTTCTTTCATTGTTATTTGAATCAAATCGAAGTTTTCTTTTCTTTTTTATTCTTGTTTTTATTTGCTTCCCTCTTCTATGTTTGTGGATCCAAATGAATCCGATAGCCTCGAAGTTACCTTGCCCTTGCAAGTGCAGTTGATGGCTTATGGTGATGGATACCATTTCTATGGTAGTGTAGCTTGCCCCTTCATTTCATAGTATAAATCGGGAATGGAGAAGATCCTATTTGTCAAACTTTACTCGCCTTCAAATAAAGGTACATCATCGATACGGGTCAAAGGTAAGCAGGCGCCGAAGAGGTAAGTAAGTTTTTTAAGGTTTTAGTTTTCTTTCTTTTAATTTTTAGTTTAAATCAACAACACCATCAACTTTAAAATCTTTTATCACTCTATTCAATTTCTTTGTATATATATCTAATTTTTCATTTTCTCCACCTTCTTAATCTACCAATTTCTTCCTAACTTAACTTTAACCTATTTTTCTTTTTCTTTTAAAGAACTAAAAGAAGATCTTTAACCATATTTTGTAGCATGAAAGAGAACTTGCTAAACAAGCTTCCATCGCTAGTCCCTCCTTATGGATCACGACCCGCATAGCCACTTGTTATTGCAGTAGTATTGAGTACTTGCACTCTTTATTCTAAGTTCTGAAATTCTGTATTTTTGTGCAGGTAAAAACTCAATCAAATTTTGGCGCCGTTGCAGGTTAGCTAGTTAGTTAGTAGTAAGATTCCCATAAAAAGAAACTAACTAAGCATCATGTAGAAGATGGAGAAGATTACAATAGAGAAGAAAGGAGACATATTTACATAGATAGTCACTCTCTGTTATATCAATCTCTCTCCCCCCGAATCAACTCAGCTCTGATACATAAATCTAAAACAAAATAAAAATACAAAAGAAAAGTGAAGAAGAACTACTATAACCTATTCTAAAGAGAAAACCCTAATCTACAGCCCTCCGTTCTCGTTTCTGGCTCAAACTTGCAGTATTTATAGGCAGAAGAAGCATCTGGAAGGCGAGATGTGACCACGTGTCAAAGATCGACGCGTGGGACCACAATATTACCGTGAAAACTTGGCAATTGTCGCATTTTCAAAGCAAAGTCCCTGGTTTTGGCCTGTGGGTTCGTCCAGCTGCGAAAACCTTCTAATTATCTCTGGTTTTAGGTAAATTTGGATCCGGGTTTCTTCAGATTCGCCTCCAATTTCTAAATCCAATGCATCTTCTAGAAGCTCTTCAACTTGGCCTCCAAGTAATGAGATTTAATTATCTAAAATTGAATTGAATTAGGCTCTTATTCCATCTTTACCCTTGAACTCTTAATTATCTGCAAAATAGACCAAAATAGGGTTCAAAAGCAATATTTTATTAATTAATTGGTGAGAAAATGCGATATAATGATGCATAATCATAGACTAATCATAATGCTCTGACACACCTCCGGCAGCCTTGAAAATATGTGTATTTTGAAATCAGTGTAAAAGTGTGTGTGCTAATGTTCCCTCGATACTTCTGTTATAGCACTAGCTCAATGGGTCGAATTCACAGGGTTGAGAGGTGATAGAAGCATTAACGGTCCATTCATGTATATTGTTAACAAGTTTTTTTGTTAAAGAATGGAAAAAGGAAAAGAAAAAGAATCCATAAGTGATATATGGAGAAGGCGATGAAGACGGCGATGTAAAAACTATGGAGAGATGGTTGAAAAATCAGTAAAACAAATACAAAAGAAAATAGAGGTGAAGTAAAAAGTGAAGTGATTTAGAAAAGTGAGTTTAAAAATAAAATAGAAAAGAAGATGAACTAGTTGTGAAGTAAATAAAACAAAAGTGAACTAAGAAGAAGTGATGAAAATAATGATAAAAAAATTTTTAAAAATTGTTTGCGAAACAAAGTAAAGAAAAGAAGAAGGAAAACAATGAAGGAAAATCCATAGCTACTAACTGCTAATTACACCACTAACATGCTAGCCTCTTAGTGATAATTGCCTCACATGGATCCTTGGCCATCATTAATCCTTGGCTGCAAGAGACAATACAAAGCATGGCTCATAAGATTGCTTTTCACATTCAAACACATTCATTTCACACAAGGAAGGTGCAAGCTACTATTAGATCATCAAAACCCAGTAAGGTGAGCATGAAATAAAGAAGACATTGCAAGTTAGCTTGTTAGTTGGTTAGATGTTGGAATGTTAGAATGTTAAAATCCATCATCATGAGCCATCAAGGGCTCTTGCAAGAGAAAGGCTTTGTAAAGGCTATTAGATTCATGGGGATTATCAAGTAAGTGGTTAGCTAATTAATGATTAGATTAGATTGCCATGAAAAGAAACTAGCTAAGCATCATGTAGAAGATGGAGTATATTACAATAGAGAAAAAGGAGACACTTTTACATAGATTGTTACTCTCTATTACATCAATCTTTCTATCTCTCTCCCCCCAGAACCAACTCAGCCCTAATACATGAATCTAAAACAAAATGAAAATACAAAAGAAAAGCGAAGAAGAACTACTCTAACCTACTCTCAAGAGAAAACCCTAACCTTCAGCTCTCCGTTCTCGTTTTTGGCTCAAACTTGCAGTATTTATTGACAGAAGAAGCATCTGGAAGGCGAGACGAGGCCACGCGTTGAAGATCGACGCATGGGAGCAGAAGATTGCTATGAAAACTCAGTAATTGTCACATTTTCATCATAAAACTAGGGACTTAGGTCCCTGATTTTGGGTTCGTCCAGCTGTGAAAACCTTCTAATTATCTCTGGTTTTAGGTAAATTAGATCGGGTTTCTTCAAATTCGCCTCCAATTTCTAAATCCAATGCATCTTCTAGAAGCTCTCTAACTTGGCCTCCAAGTAATGAGATTTAATTACCTAAAATTGGATTTAATTAGGCTCTTATGCTATCTTTGCCTTTGAACTCTTGATTATCTGCAAAATAAACCAAAACACGATTCAAAAGCGATATTTTATTCATAAATTGGTGAGAAAATATGATGTAGTGATGCAGAATCGTAGACTAATCACAATGCTCTGACACACCTCTTGTAGCTCGATCTCCCCCCCGAGCACTCCAACGAGCCACTGTCATCGTCTGCGGCCTCCACCTCCGCCGGTGAGCAACCACCCAGGCCGAGCCATCTTACCCTTCCTCATGCGTAAGCCTACCCTCCCTCTTTCTATTTTTCTCTCCCTGTACATATTTTTGTGTGTAATTATGTGTGTATGTGTTGTGTTGCGCGCGCATGTATATGTGTGTGTTTGTGTATATGAGTGTGCATGTGTGTGTAGAGTGTATGTGTTTGTGAAAGTTTGTAAATGTGTGTGTATGTTCTGTGATTGGTCATAGGTGTATGGTAGTGTATGTGTGTGGGTGCCATCTGTATGTGTGTGTTAAGTAGGTGTGTGTCTCTCTCTGTCCCTCTCTATCTGTGTGTTGCAGTCATACAACCGACCCAGAGTCGCATTTACAAAAGATCTAGACTCGATCCGAATTCATGTTTGCAGAGTGCCGATATGTCAGGCGATTTGAAGACCGACACATGAAACGATTCGGATATTCATACCGGTTCATATAGTGCAGATAAGATTGTGATTCGGCCCCGAAACTGCGTCATTTCATGTGAGTGTTTATATTAGTTATTTATTTTATTTGTACAATTCATACTATTATTTCACCTATGTATAATCTATTGTTTATTTCATATTGTATTATTATATAGCTTTATCATAAATGATTCATTCTAAATTATATGTCATGTTTAATTATTGTTCATTTTAGATTTTAATGACAATGAATCATATGTATAAATCATCACTGTTTATAGGATCAGCATTTATCTCAGAGATTGAGATTCTCTCTTTATTGATTTGGATATTTTTTGATTTATTGGGTCAGCTAATACCTGAATTGGTGGGTGGGTTGTGTTGGAGTAGAATATGACTTGAAAATTGGGGATTGGATTAGAGTAGTTCAAATGGTGGATTTTACAGATATACCTAAAGTAGTAGTAGTCTCAGATTATTATATAATGGGAGAGTAGAGTATTAATGATGATGGATAGAATATATCCTTGATGTTAGTATATATGAACTCCATATTTTGGTACTGAGGTGTTAGTATTCTATCATTTCATGTGAATTTATTTATCATTTCGGATTTAAAACTATGGGTGATGTAACTTAGGCTGTGATCATATTTGAATCTTGAATTTGATTGGTTTATGATTGTAATTATATGTGTGGATACTTGGGTGAGATGATTACCCGACTCGACTTTTCTTGTTAAAATGAAACTAGATGAGAATTTTTATTGGACATTGGTGACTGATAAGATAGGAAATTCTTGTTAAAAGAATGGGATCTTGGACTTAGACTTGTCAGTAGACTCGGTTGGAGTGGATTAGATTTTGAGATGAGAAATATGTGTTTAATTGAACTAGTCAAAACTGGTGGATTATACATTTGCACATTCGATTGTTACCTTGGCTTTGGATCCCTTTGATTGAGTTGGATGGAAGTGAGAGTTGATCAATGATCTTGATTGGATTGGATAGCGATGACTATTTAGATATGATATATATATTTATTTAGGATATTGAGATTTGAATACACCAGTAATATAGAGAAGGGACATATTGATGACTTAAAGGATTAAAGTAGATAGTAATGAGAGAACTGTGTTACTGAATAAGCCTCGTGAGAGGCAATGAACTGAATACTTGATGGTTACAGTGACGTATTGAGACTATGCGTTAAAGAGACATATTATTGTTATCTCCTAGCGTAGATGAATGAGACTGTCTATTGATAAGTGTTCAGACTTGATATAGTAATACATCAAGTTACTGAAATTACTAGAAAAATATTGTCAGACTGTAATACATGTATTGTTCTATTATTTTACCATTTACACAGTGATATTATTCTCATTATTATTGTTAACATTGCTGACATTATTACAGTCACTGTATCGTCCCAGTAAATGAAATAACATGGATATTAATTGTTCTAAATAATAATATAATAGACAAATTACATCGAAATTGGAGAAATTGATAAAGTGACAGCGTCTGTATTTTAGGTGAACTAGGATATAAGTTACGCAGCCGAGATACAGTTCTACTATAGGGCATCCTATATTATTTCTATTGTTATTGTTATTGACTACCTAGTGGTAGGACCTGGTTCAGTGCAGGTGATTGATTTGTGGTTCCGGGTATATACGAAACCCACCCAAAACATGGATAATATCTCTAACCAATCAATTTCAATAACTTAAAACTCTTATTGACACATGTAATAGGCGTAGTATGGGATGCGTCTATTATAGGTGACAATTGATATTCGCTAACCTAATTAATAATAATGAGCTGTCCATGATGTACTATAACTGATTGTATTAGCCTGATACATGTATGCTATATTGGACATTTGATGATACACATGACCTAATTGTACACTTGACTATAACATTGACTCACTTATTCATTGTTCATTTATATTTGGCATGTTATTTCAATCTTTTTCTGTATATTTCTTTCATAGTATGCTCACACATCGTACGCATGTGCACCTTCCTCTTGCTTTATACACTCATTGGGAGTTTCTAACTCTCTAAATTTGCACATCCAGGTCTTTTTATGTTATCTTGCTAATCAGCTATTTGGAGAGGTTCACACACATGATTAGGTGCTTGGAGTTTTCTCTGCATGGTTTCCAGCATTCTTGCTTTTCTTTAATCCTATTGATTCCATGATTCTGTGCATTGAACTTAATGCTTGTTCTATTCATTTATTCCTATGCTATCATTGTGTTAGAAATTTATATGTCATATTGTAGTGATGTAGATTCTTCATAGTTATTATATATCTTCCTCAGGTTATTTTAGGCTTAGAGTGTATAGGTCGAGTAATCTCCTCGCATGCGCGCGCGCACACATATTATTGGCCCAGAGGCCTTTTACTCTAGTTTTGATGATGATTAACTCCTGTAGTTATGTTTACTAATAATCTTGTGATGTTTAGTTTCAGATCATTTATCAAGATATTAGTTAGTGATTAGCTTCAACAAAGATGTTTTGAAAGCTTTCACATGGTGATTCCAGAGCCCGAGCATCAAGATCATATATAGCACTCGTTGGAGTCAAGCTCGGTGGAAGGAGTTTTGGATCGAGTCGGCTTGGAGACGGCGCTCTACAAGAAGACCTCGGTACCTAGTTTAGTTTTGTATTTAGATCCATTTGTAAAGATTAGAACAGTATGATATGCTCAAGTTCACAACACACACATGTTATATGTTTTGATTTTGGTTTTCGGTTTGATTGGTTTAACCGATCTTGGTTTTCATGAATAGATAAGTATCAAAACAAGTTTACATGTGTTAATGTATATTAGATATGTTCTATATACATGTATGCTTCATATCCTAGACAAACTTAATTTGATATACCTATTCATGTGTTTTAGGTTTTGTGTTTTAACAAAACATATTTTTGGAAATAAAGTCAAAAACTATGATATGTATATGTTTCTTGTATATTGGATTTCTATCCATATGTATCTTGCTTCAAAGTATTTAAATATCATGTTTTTGTATTTGAATGAGTTTTGAAAAAAATCAGATTTCCGATTGAAAAATCTAAGTTTAGAAAAATATAGGTTTTGGTTTTCGGCAAAATTTATTAGTCACAAAAATGGTTCAAAATGTTTAAAATTTGTGTTGAAATTTTTCACACAAGTTTGTTTATCTATGTATAATGATAAAACTATTTTTTGTAAATTTTTAGAGATTTATGGGAATTTTTAAGACTTTAAAAATCCAGTTTTTCAGTCCCATTTATTGGCTGCCAGGCTCTGGCGGTCGACCGTAACGGTCGACGGACCAGAAGCCGGTCGACCGTAGCGGTTGGCCGGACGTGCACAAGATTGTGCACGTAGCCGTGTCAGTCGACCGGTCGACCGACTGAGAGCAACCCACTCTCGAGTTTGCTCCGGTCGACCGAGCGGTCGACCGGCCAGAGAGCCGTTGCTCTCTGGTTCAGGAACCGGTCGACCGGGCGGCCGACCGGTGGCAGCAAACGGTCAAAAATTGACCGTTGGCCGGTCGACCGTAAGGCCATTTCTGGCAATTTCTGCTGCCAACGGCTATATTTTTAAAGAGGCTATAAAAACCCCATTTGTGACCAATTTTCATTAAGAATTTTTGGGCTAAAATTTCTGAGCTTTCTCTAGTGTTTATACAAGTTTGAAAAGAGTTTCTTTGTGCCAAAAAGATCAATCTTTATTGTTCTAAGTGTTTCATTATTTCAAAGAAAAATAGTCTTTTGGGAATTTGTTTTTGTCTAATCATTCTATATCTTTGTAGAGATTTCCCAAGTGATTTTTCTTTATTTTAAACACTTTGTTTTTCATACTTGAGCTTCATTCTATCCTATCTATAGGGTCTTTGTGTTTGTGGAAAAAGAGATTGGTTTGTGATCTTTTGATCACCAAGTTGTAAACCCTATTTTTGCTTGGTTTTGTGCCTTTTCCCTCATAGTGTTGAGGAGGTTGTGCAAGTGGGTTGCATCCCTCTAGTTGTGAGGTGATCCTTGTGTAGCTTTGTGCTTATCCCTCTAGTTGTGAGGTAATTTTTGGTTGGCTTGGTGCTTTGCCTCTAGTGAGAGGTTGTGGTTGTAAAAAGAGGAGTTGGGTACTCCTAGTTATTGTATTGCCCCAAATTCTAGGTGGAGGTTCCCTGTGCGGGAGTCCTTTGTGGACAAGCTAGTGGATTCGAAATCCTTTTGGGTGAATGTGGGGATGTAGAGCTGGATGCTCGAATCTCGAAACAAATCTTGTTGTTTGCGCTTGATCCATTGACTCTTACTCTCTCTCTCTCTCTCTCTCTTTTGTATTGTGCCTTGCATTATTTCATATTGATCATTCATATTTATATGCTTGGCTTGGTTGTGTGTGCATCACTTATTGGTTGCATTAAGTGTAATTGCTATTAGTTTTTAAATTCCACATTTAGTTCTTAGATTAGCATTATCACCTATTCACCCCCTTCTAGGTGATTTCACATATTGCCGACTCTTATCGTGCCTCCGTTTTGATGGAGTTTTCTTGGTATCAAAGCCAAGTTCGAAACAAAATGGACCTGGTTCTTACCAGTGACTTGAGACGAGTTATATTAACATTGCAATAGACATATACTATTCACACTATGATATTGAGTCTACTTGAGAATCGACCATCTTTCCTTTAAAAATCCATCGCTTGAATCTTTTGATGTTCCTGATTTTAACTCTCTTTCTAAAGTGATTTAGATTTATTTCTTAATTCTCATATTTTCTCGATTCAAATTGTAGCAGATATTGACTCTTAGAATTGGCCATCATATCCGAACCGACAGAGAGATCAGAGCGCGCAGCGAAAGCATAATGGATCTGTTAAAAATAGAGAAGCAGCGTGGAAGCGAGAAGACGTCATCAACGATTGATATTGATCCACACTTTGAGTTCTCAACTTTCTTGATATCTCCTCCCTTAACTATGATTCTCTTTATCATTCCCTGCCTTATTGAAATTTCGAGGACGAAATTTTTATAAGGTGGCTAGAATGTAATACCTCTATTTTTGATACAAGTTTTAATAGTAACAAATAGTATTTTGATATGTATACAAATGATTCATATTAATTATTGTATATTATATTATAAGAATCATTAGTGTAAACTATTATTAATTACTAATATCATTCTTAACTATTTTAATTGTTATTAACATGTTATTATTATTTGTTTTTGGTGTATTATCTCCAAACCCATTGCCCAATATCCCGATCCAATCCTAATCCTAATAATTAAATCCTAATCCTAACAACCCAATCCAAACCTAACTTATCTAATCCCTAAGCTAATCCTAAACCTAACTCCTTCACCCACATCCTGGTCTTTTCCCCATACACAACACTCCTCCTTACCGCCATTTCGCCACCCATCCGACCTCCTTCATCCTCTCCGGTGAGAGTCGCGATGCCCCCCCCCAGCCTCTGTTGTGCCACCATACTCCTCTGCTGGCCACTCGCGACTACCTACACCCTAACTCCTTCTCTCTCCTCACCACACAGCCAACACCCCATGGCCAGCTGCACCCTCGCCCAACCCCCGTAACCACTCCTTTCTTCACCCCAGAGCTCGCACAGCCCCAAGGCCGAGCTTCCCTATACCCAGGCCGTGCTCCATCTCCATGGCCACGAGTATCGTGAACTTACAACGTGAGCTCTCCACGGCACCACCATCCTCTTAACCAACTAGCCATGCCTCTATGCCATCCACCTTGAGCATATCCTTCAGCCATGCTCCGACACACCTCCAGCAGCTCAATCTCCTCCGTGAGTACTCCAGTGAGGCATTATCAGCCTCCGCGGCCTCGACCTCCATCGGGGAGCAACCACCTAGGCCGAGCCATCTTCCCCCTCCTCAATGCGTAAGCCTACGCTTCTTCTTTCTATTTTTCTCTCCCTTAAAATTTTTTGTATGTAATTATGTGTGAATGTGTGTACTGTGTTGCATGTGTGTGTATGTGTGTTTATGCATCTGCATGTGTAGAGTGTATGTGTTTGTGAATGTACGTACATGTATGTGTGTGTTCTGTGATTGGGCATATGTGTAGGGTAATGTATGTGTGTGGGTGCAAACTTGTGCATGTGTGTTAAGTAGGTGTGCGTCTCTTTCTCTGTCCCTCTCTATCATTGTGTTGTAGTCTAAAGCTGACCTAGAGTCACGTTTACAGAAGACCCAGACCCAATTCGGATTTATATTCGTAGAGTGCCGATATGTCAAGCGATTCGAAGACTGACATACGAGATGATTTGGAGATCCATACAGAATCGTACAGTGCAGACCAGATGGCGATTCAGCCCCGAAATCGCGTCATTTAATATGAATGTTTACATTATTTGTTTATTTTGTCTGTACAATTCATAGTATTGTTGCATGTGGATGTATAATCTATTGTTAATTTCATCTTGTATTATTATATAGCTTTACCATAAATGTTTTGTTCTAAATTATATGCCATGTTTAATTATTGTTCATTTTAGTTATTTAATAACAATGAATCATATGTATACATCATCAATGTTTAGGGATCAGCATTTATCCCAGAGATTGAGAGTCTCTCTTTATTGATTTAGATATTTTTTAATTTATTGGGCCAGCTAATACCTGAATTGGTTGGTTGATTATATTGGAGTATAGTATGATTTGAAAATTGGCGATTAGATCAGAGTAGTTTGAACGATGGATTTTACAGATATACCTAAAGTAGTAGTAGTCTCAAATTATTATATTATGGGATAGTAGAGTAATAATGATGATGGCTCGATTATATCCCTAATGATAATGTATATGAACTCCATATTTTGGTACTGAGGTGTTAGTATTCTATCATTTCATGTGAATTTATTTATCATTTCAGATTTGGAACTATGGATGTAACTTAGGCTGCAATTGGATTTAGATCTTGGATTTGATTGGTTCATGATTGTAGTTAGATGTGTGGATACTTGGATGAGATAGCTATCCGGCTCAATTTTTCTTATAAATATTAAATTAGATAAGGATTTTTATTGGATATTGGTAACTGATAAAAAAGGAGATTCTTTATTAAAAGAATGAGATCTTGAACTTGGACTTGTCAGTAGGCTCGATTAGAGTGGAATAGACTTTGAGTTGAGAAATATATATTTGATTGAACTGGTCAAAACTAGTGGATTATATGTTCGCACGTTCGGTTAGTTACCTTGGCTTTGGATCCTTTTGATTGAGCTTAATGAAAGTGATAGTTGATCGATGATCTTGATTGGATTGGATAGCGATGACTGTTTAGATATAGTAGAATGTGTATTTATTTAAGATATTGAGACTTGTATATGCCAGTAATTTATAGAAAGGACATATTGATGACTTAGAGGATTAGAGAAGATTGATAGTAATGAGAGAACTGTGTTACTGATTGAGCTTCGTGATAGGCAATGAATTGAATACTTGATGGTTACAGTGACGTATTGAGACTATATGTTAAAGAGACTTGTTATTGTTATCTACTAGTGCAGATGGATGAGACTATCTATTGATTAGTGTCCAGACTTGATATAGTAATACTTCATGTTACGGAAATTACTGAGAAAATATTGTCAGACCATAATACATATATTGTTTTATTGTTTTACAGTTTACATGGTGATATTGTTCTCATTGTTATTGTTAACATTGTTGACATTGTTATTATCACCGTATCGTCCCAATAAGCAAAATAACATGGATATTCATTGATCTAAATAATAACATAATAGACAACTTACATCAAAATTGGAAAAATTGATGGAGGAGACATTATTTCTATTTGGGTGGACCTAGGATATAGGTTACGCAACTGAGATACGGTTCTACTAAAAGGTTCCGGGGGATGACTGACATCTCGTAATGTTTCATTATTATTGTTGTTACTACCTAGGGGTAGGACCTAGCTCAGCGCCAGGTAATTGGGCCGTGATTCTGGGTATATACGAAACCCACCCAAAACATTGATAGTATCTCCAACAGATCAATTTCAATAAATTAGGGCCCCGATTGACACATGTAGTATGCGTAGTATGGGATGCTTCTATTACAAGTGACAATTGGTGTTCGCTGACATAGTTAATAATAATGAGTTGTCTATGGTGTACCATGACTGATTTTGTTCACCTGATACATGTATACTATGTTGGACACCTGATGATACATATGACCTAACTGTACACCTGATTGTAGCATTAACTCACTTATTTACTGTTCATTTATGTTTGGCATGTTATTTCAATCTTATCTGGTATATTTCTTTCATATTATGCACACACATTATACACACGTGCGCCTTCCCCTCATTTTACACACTCATTGGGAACTGCTGACTCCCTAGATTTACATATCCAGATCTTTGTTTGTTACCTTACTAATCAGGTATTTGGAGAGATTGACACGCATGATGAGGTGCTCAGAGTTTTCTCTGCATGATTACCAGTATTCTTGTTTTTCTTTATTCCTATTGATTCCGTGATTATGTACATTGGACTCAGTGCTTGTTCTATTCCTTTATTCCTATGCTATCATTGCGTTAGAAATTTGTATGTTATATTGCAATGATGTTAATTCTTCATACTAATTATATAGCTTGCTTAGGATATTTTAGGTTTAGTGTATATATAGAGTATTCTCCGCATGTATATATGTCATCGACTTTCATCGCGACTCCATTTCTACATATTTTGGAAAGTAGGGTATGATAGTTTAGCTAGCCATGAGTATTACTATTTATTGGATAGTTACTTGGGGTATAATCAGATTTTTATAGCTCCGGAGGACCAAGAGAAGATCACGTTCACAGATCCATTTGGGACATTTGCTTATCGTCGAATGCCTTTCGGCCTGTGCAATGCCCCAGCAATGTTTCAACGTTGCATCTTGAGTTTTTTCTCTGACATGGTAGAACGATTCTTAGAAAATTCATGAATAATTTCTCTATTTATGGAGACTCATTCGATTAATATCTTCACCATCTCAAACTTGTCCCCCAATGTTGTAGTGAGAAAAATTTGACACTTAATTGGGAGAAATGCCACTTCATGTAAGACATGAAATTATTTTGGGTCTTGAAATTTCAAAGAACGGAATTGAAGCAGATTAAGTCAAAATTGTGGTCATAGAAAGCTTCTTATGCCTAAATGTATAAAAGATATTCGATCCTTCTTAGGATATGCCAGTTTTTATCATAGGTTTATTAAGAAATTTAACAAAATTTCTAGACTCTTAACTAATCTTTTAGCTGAGGACGTGCCCTTCACTTTGATAGTGGATGTCTTAATGCTTGGAGAAGCTTAAGAAAGAGTTTATTTCTATACCATCATTTCTGCACTAGATTGATCAAAGCCATTTGAAATCATGTGTGATACTTCATATTTTGCTATAGGCACTATCTTAGGATAGCGTACTAATAATAAGCAGCACGTGATTTATTACTCTAGTAGGACTCTCAATGATAACAATTGAACTACACTACAATCGAGAAGAAATTCTTGGCAGTGGTGTTTGCAATAGAGAAATTGTGTCCCTACCTACTTGGGTCCAAAACTATAATTTTCACCGATCATTCTACGCTGAGACACCTCATGATGAAGAAAGATGCCAAGGCCCAACTAATTCGTTGGATCCTCCTTCTTCAAGAATTTGATCTCGAGATTCGAGATAAGAGAGGCATAGAAAATATTGTTGTTGATCATCTCTCGTGTATCCCAAACTCTCCATGCAACGAATTTTCCATTAATAATGACTTTCCCAATGAACAACTCTTAGTTGCCTTTAAGGAACCTTGATTTGTCAACATAGTAAACTACTTAGTCACAAATCAAACTTTATCTCATTGGTCGAAACAGGATTTATACCGGTTCTTATCTCAAGTCTGGTATTTCTTTTGGGAGGAACCATATCTTTTCAAGTACTGTTCTGATCAAATCATTAGGAGATGCATTCTCGATGAGAAAATTAAGAGTGTTCTGTCCTTTTGTCATGATCTTGCATACGGTGGACACTTTGGTCCCTGTAATAATACTGAAAAAGTGCTACAAAGTAGGTTCTATTGGTCCACTTTGTTCAAAAATGCCTATGAATTTTGCAAGACGTGCCTTAGATGCCAAATGATAAGAAGGATCTCAAAACGAAATATGATGCCCTTCAACCTTATTCTAGAAATAGAATTCTTAATGTTTGGGGCATCGACTTTGTGGGTCATTTTTCTAACTCATTTGGAAACCGATATATATTAGTTGATGTGGATTATGTGTCAAAATGGATAGAAGCAATTCCTAGAAAGACTAATGACAACAAGATTGTTGTCAGGTTCTTGAAAGAGAATATTTTCTCGCACTTTGGAACAACTCGAGCAATAACTAGCAACAATAACAGTCACTTATGCATCAGAACTTTTGAAGCTCTTATACGAAAATATGTCATAGTACACAAATTATCCACACCTATTCACTCTTAAACTAGTGGGCAGGTAGAAGTCTCCAATAGACAAATTAAACTTATTTTGGAGAAGACTGTGAGCCAAAACTAGAAAGATTGATCCACCAAACTTGTAGATGTCTTATGGGCCTACAGGACCTCTTTCAAAATGATTCTAGGGATGTCTTCATATAGGTTAGTCTTTGGGAAGGCTTGTCACCTACTTGTTGAGTTAGAGCACCAAGCTTTATAGGCAATTAAGCAGCTAAATTTCGATTTGGGCAAGGCCAGTGACCTTCGAAAATTACAAATTTCTGAATTAGAGGAGTTAAGAAATGAGGCCTATAAGAATGCGAAGATTACTAAAGATAGAGTTAAGATTTTTTATGATAAACATATCATAAGAAATACTTTTGTCCCCGGACAAAAAGTTTTACTCTATAACTATAGGCTTCATCTTTTTCAGGAAAACTAAAGTCAAGTTGGACTGAGTCATTTGTTGTAAAGACCGTATTTCCATATGGTGTTGTAGAGATCAGTGACACCAGAAATGGGAATGACTTTAAGGTAAATGGTCAACGCCTTAAACCTTTCTTAGAATCGGTGCCGATTAATGAGACAGCTATTGGTCTATTCGACCTAGTGTTTTGGTAACATCACCTCTTTTACATTTTATTTCATGCATCTTTACATTTCTTTCATGCATTGGGGATAATGCATGAGATAGGTGTGGGGGGACGGTTTCACTAACATAGCTAACATAGTTTAGTTATTAACATAAGTTTTCTCTTTATAAAAAAATTATTTTACAAAAAGTATAACTAGTTTTTAAATAATTAAAATCCAACAAAGTTTAAAATTTTGATGGTAAAGATCCATTTGAAAGAATCTATAATTTTTGAGTTAGAGATAAAAAAATTTGAAAAATAAATAGCATGTAGAATTTGTTGACATAATTATGCAACTTAGATACATGTACACATGAGTTTATGCTTGGGATGATGATGATAGCTTAGCCTGTTTTGAATATATGTATAAAATATGTATATGAAAAATAGACAAATCTAATTATTGATTAGCTAGGTGTTTTGGCCTAAGCAAGCCTTAGTATTTATGCAAAAGGTAATTAGGTAAGTTTGAAAAAAAAATATATAATATATATATTAGCATATCTGATAAAAATAAATATTTAGGTATTAGGGCCTCAAGAAACCTTGATATTTACACAAAAGAAAATTAGATGAGCAATACATATTTAAAAAAGAAGAAGTACTTAAAGGGCAATGAAGTGGTAATACTTCGAACTTAATTACCACGAACTTCTAAAAAAATTATATATGTATTTAAAAAAAAGTGAAGTTTGAATCAAATATTCTAAGCTTAGACTATTTTTCACTTACACAAAGATGCATAGGATTGGAAGTCTCAGGAAGATTGTGTTGGCCCAAGGTTACAATCACCCGGTTTATGATTTTGATGATAACAAAACATATGTGGTTATTTGGTACTAATCAAGTTCAAGTGTTTAAGTATATTTCAGGGTTCTAAGGATTCGAGGAGATTTCTTCCTCTAAAGGAAGGTGTTGAAGACTCAAGAAAATTCAAGTATGGGATTAAAGCTCAGAGCACTCGACGTCGCTAAAGAAGAAGCCCGCTTGAAGATCTTGTAGTCACCTAGAGCCTTATAAGATATTAGTTTGTTAAAATGTAAAATATAGTAGTGATGCTCAAGAAGTTATATACACAAAATACACGATTTCAAAAAATACAAGTTTGGATAGTATTGGTATTATGGGATCTAAAAATAATGGCAACACAAACACTAAAAAAAAGATGAATGGAGTTTAAATAAAATACTTGCAAGAAAAGGAAAATGCTCAGAATAAATCTCAAAAAATAATGCAAACACAAACACGAGAGATTTTATTCTGATTTGGTCCTCGTGACCTACGTCCAGTCCCCAAGCAACCCATTTGTGATTTTTCTTATCCTTGTTTTGATACACTCAAAATCAACTTCTTGTACACCACTTGACAAAATAATCTTTACCAAATCTGTACAACTCTTCTCTACATCAAGAAGATAACTTTCTTGTACAGCTCTCTCAACACCAAAAAGACACTCTTGTACAACTCTTCTCTTTGAATAATTACAAAGTATCTTATAAGTCTTGAAACTTGTATGTGATCGTGAACAAGGTTTCTTATGGTGGACTCTCACAATTCTTCACAGTAAAATTAGAATTGTGTGAAGAAATAAAAGTAGAAACTAGTTTTTTGAAAAATAAAATTTTTCAACAGAGTTTAGAAAGAAAACTAATATTTTGAATTGGTGTAAACATCCTAGGACAACATCCCTATTTATAGGTGAAATCAATGATCAGTTAGGGAAGTTATCAGCTCAAATTTGAAAATCAGAATGTTGGATAAACACCAGAATATCAATATCTAATTAACAGTCAGAAACTGTCTATAGTCGACTAGGGTATGAGATTGGTTGACTAATAGAATAAGTTTGCCTGGGTTAGTCGACTAGCCAATATATCAAGTCGACTACATCAAAATTGACACAAAAAGATAAGTCTCTGAAAACTAAACTTAGTCGACTAGCAGAGTTGATAAGTTGACTAAAATTGGTTACAGTCAATAAATAAAGAGCTGATATATATATATCTGTGGAAGACTTAGTTGACTATAAAAAGGAGCAAGTCGACTAGAGGATGTATTAGTTGACTAGACTTGGATATAAGTCGACTATTTAACTATATTGTGTGTGATCAAGACTTTTAATAATCTATAAAAAATACACAAAAGTAGACAATATCCTTAAGTAGTCTTGAACAATTAGAACTCAGCATTATCTTTTGAGATTGAGCTCTAATGAATCTGCATCTTAATTGTTAACATCAAAATCTAGGTTCCAACATTCTCTCCCTTTTTGATGATGACAAGTAGTGTGCGTATAACTCCCTCTACAGAGATAAACTCCCCCTATAGAGAACATGTTATAACAAATATAGAAAACAAGTGTTCTCCCCTGCAAAAAATATATCATGATATATATATATATATATATATATATATATATATATATATATATATATATATATATATATATATATATATATATATATATATATATATATGATATATTATATTTTGTATTATCAAGTGTTTTAAATAATTTACTATCAAGAAATCAATCTTTTATAAGGTACCTATAAGATAAACATTTTGAATGGTACCAATCATAATAGAATCAAAAAACAATTAACCTTTAGAAACCCAAACCCAATTTGAATTTGGTTTCTATTTTTTATTATAAACATAATCACAAGAATTACGTATATGATGTATATATGATGCAATATAAGCATTTTTATTCATAATACTTTAAATTTTTAGGAATCCATATATATTTGTTCTTAATTCTTTTTGAAATAGTATCAGCATTTCTTTTCACAAAAGAATTATATTGATTATAATTCTTTTCATAAATATGTGTAGATTTATGATTTGAAAATCCAAGGCCAACATGTGTAGGTTTTGCAAACTTGTCTTTTAGAAATCCAAGACCAAAATGATTATTTGAAATCTTTAGATGAGACAATAAATCATTTAAAATTTCTTTTCTCTTATTAAATTTTGTTACATTTTTCAAAATTTCTTCACACTTAATTTTGAAACTTGACATTTCTTTATCTAAAATTGAAATTCTAGAATTTAAAGAAATAGTTTCTCTTTTAAGCAAAACATTCTCTTTTAAAAATTCTCATTATCTTTTTTAATGATGAATAACTTTTCAAAGTCATCTTTTTGAGAGTTTAAAGAAGAAATTTGAGAACTACAAAATAAAGTTTCTTTGTTGAGTCTTTCATTTTTCTTTATTAAAACTTTATTTTTAATCTTTTCATTCTTAAGATCATCATATAATTCATGAAATGCATCTAATAATTCAGTATATTGTACCTTATCTTCTTCTTGAGCCATATAACAAACATTGACAGTTTCAGTAGCTTCTTCTATGTCAGAGGAAGATGAATCACTATTCTCCCATGATGCCGGATAATCTTTCTTCTTTTTGTTGAACTTGTTGAACTTGAATTTCCCTTTATTTTTTAGCAATGAGCAATCCTTTTTTATATGACCTGTTTTATTACAATTAAAACATGAGGATTAAACTTATCTTGCTTCAAGAACTTTCTGAATTTTCTTGAGAGCATGGCCATCTCCTCTTCATCATCATCTGAATTTGTCATATCTGAGGATGTAAGGAAGGCAAGTACTTTCTTCTTGTATAGATCTTGTTCATCCTTTTTCCTATCTTCAAGTTGAACTTCATATGCCATTAAATTACCAATAAGGTTTTCTAATGACATTGTTGAAAGATCATTTGTTTCTTCTATAGCAGTGGTTTTCTTTTCCCAATCTGATGTGAGTGTACGAAGAATCTTTCTTACTTTTTCGACTTGAGTGTATTCGTTTTCAAGGGCTACTAAGGAATTTAAAATTTCGGTGAACCTTGTAATCATTCCTGAAATGGTTTCATTCTCCTTCATTTTGAAGAGTTCAAACCTGTGAACAAAAATAGAAATTTTAGATTCTTTAAATTTATTAGTACCTTAATGTATTACTTGTAAAATCTACCATATTTGATTTGCAGATTTGATCGTTGACACGTGATTGAATTCTTCTTTGTTCAAGGCACAGAAAAGCGCGTTCATTGCTTTGGTATCAAGATTTACAGACTTCTTTTGTTCTTCACTCCACACATTGTAATTGGTGGTTGGCTTGGTATATAGTGCTTCTACTATATTCAATAGTTCATAATTAAGTGATTGTAAGTATATCTTCATTCTATACTTCCAGTAGCTGTAGTTTGATCCATCAAATAATGGTGGACGTTGTGTAGAATGTTCTTCTCTGATTTGTGATGAAGGAAACCCGTTGCTATCCTTGTTGATGTAGGGGTTGATCGGGTATGCAAGACTTTTCTACCAAATGTAGGATCTAAAAATAATGGCAACACAAGCACTAAAATAAAGATGAATAGAGTTTAAATAAAATGCTTGCAAGAAAAGAAAAATGCACAGAATAAATCTCAGAAAATAATGCAGATGCAGATGCGAGAGATTTTATCCTGGTTCGGTCCTCGTGTACTATGTCCAGTCCCCAAGCAACCCGCTTGAGATTTTTCTTATCCTGATTTTGATACACCTGATCGGTCACATATATTGCATATATATTGTCACATTATCATGTTTATTATCTAAATAAATCATATTAATTTATAAAATGCAAGCCCATTGCTAAAGGATAGGAAAGTGAAACGGGTCCAAAAGCCCGTCAAAGTCTGATTTAATTCAGAATTAATTCGAAATCAGCAAATCAGGGCAGATCATGGCAAATTAGAGAGGTTGAAACTGGCTAAAATGAATCTTCCCAAATCAAGTGATTAAAGCTAAAGATCAAAGACAATTTCGTCAAATCCTGGAGTTGAAATGGGAAAACCAGCAATAGATAAAGTCAAAACACAAAATAAGGAGGTGTACCCCCCGGGTGTGGCCACCTGGCCACACCTAGGCCGCGAAAATGAGGCCAAAGCCGCGTTTTCGCGGCCTTATTGAGTTTGGTGGGGGAGCGTTTGCTCCCCTATCTTCGTACGCCCTCTTCCGTTTGGTTTTTACCTATAAATACTGTATATTTCGGAAAAAAGGGCCAGAAATTAGTTTAAGTTTTTCTCTTTATTTTTAAGATTTAGGTTCTTTGTTAGATAGTATAGAGAAGTTGTATCTCTATTTTTTAATTTGTAGTTTAGTTCAGTTACCAGTGAGAGAGAGGAATAGAGTGATTGTAATCTGAAGATTGAAGTGACATCAATAATGGATCAAGCTTTCTCCTCTTCCACTCCAATTCACGGGTATGTCTTATTTTATTTACATGTCGAGTTTTGTATTATTCATGAGCAGTTAAACTTGTTTTCTGAGCCTACTATCGTCTTTCTCTTTGATCCCTCTTGTTTTGAATGGTTTTGTTTTAAAGAACCAACGGAATCATTTGCATGCCTTAAACTAAGCATTTCTTCTTTGAAAGTGTTCTTGAAGGCACATGAGGATGGGTTTGGATTTGTAAACTTCTCTTTCTTTCAAAACATCACTTGAACTTGCTTTTATTTCATACTTGAATTAAAACTTGGTGATTTAACATTCAGTTCAAGAGGATTTCTTAAGAAAAAGAGTTAAACTTTTCCAAACGATCTTATTTGCTTTACTTAAAGACTTTTGAAACTAAAGCTTAAGTTTTTACCTATGATCAAGTTGAGGTATTAAGAATTTCAAGAGAATAACACATCGTTGAGTAGTAGGATAGTGAGCCCAGATTTGTTTCCTATATTAAAAATAACCAAACCATTTTTAACACTTTTAAAAGATCACTTTTTCCAAAGCCTTCTCTAAGTTTTTCAATTTTTCTTTTAATCACTTCCCTTCTCTCCATTCTCTTTTCAACTAAAAAGCAAAAAAACAACACCATTCTTTGTTTTCTAAACAAAAGCACCGAAAAGCTTTCATCTCATTCCTTCTCGTGGACAGGACCCGCAAGCCCAAAGTTAGACGGTAATTCTTATCACTTTCATTTTATAATCAATTTTTGGCGCTGTTGCTGGGGAGGGAACGATGAAATTATTTTCTAACAAGTTTGGTGTCTTGTTTCAGGGACGTCAAGATTCAGATTTAGCACTCAAGATTTGCAGGAGAAGACTTGCTGTTCTGTGCCCCTACTCTCGAAAGTAGGAAACAAACTTTCAAGAAATTGCAGCGCAAGTTTGAAAATTTGTGGAATACTAAAAAATTGTTTTTTGTAGGACATATCGCTTTACAAAAAAACAGTTTTTGTGTATTATTCTTACTATATTTGATATTCACACTCCCTATTTTTAATCCAACAGTAATTTGAGTGATTGTTAATTACCTAAAAAACGTTTAGACTTGCATTCTAGGCATTTGTCTAATTACGTTTCTTTTATAATTACTGTTGAAGATAGCTGGAGACAAGATATGTATGCATAGCATATAGTTAGGAAATATTCTTGGGTGATATTTGCTTGTGAATGTTACTTTTCTATATCTTGTACACTCTGGACAATCAATTCTAAGGGCAAAACCCAAATCAAGATAAGGTGGGGAAGTCATTACCCTTTCTTAGCCCACAAGCCATCTCCAAGCACGTACAACCTAAACTCAAGTAAAATCTGATAGACGTTGGCCTTAGGGACATCTCAATATCATTAGGAGATTATCCTAAGGGGATAGGTGTTAGAATTTGACTCCTGCCAAATCAGTGTCTAGGAAAGGGATTAGGGGCCAAACCCCGAAGGCTGGTGGTTTGGTTTAATTAGGTCTGTCGCTTTTGCGTGGATACCTCCCACCAATCTTGCCCTGACCTGGCTGATTAGCTTGTGATCAAAGTTTGCATTATACCTCCTGTGAACAATCAACCAGTTAGGAGTTGTCTAGGTTAAGATTACCTTAGACTCGGCGTGGTTGTTTTCTCTTGTTGACTATTGGTGAACTTGTTGTGATTGTGTTTGTGTATGCAAGTGTGGTCAAGAGACCCTAATTCATTTAGGTTGACTAGAAACACATCACCACCCTAGTTTGAACCAAGATCAGGTCCGGTCATGGCTCAACCGACATCTTTGCAGGATAGGTTCTATCCCATTAGATCCTCACTTCCATCTTGCATCCAGCTTCCATCAGTTGGTGAACACAATTTTGAGCTCAAGCCTCAGTTCATCAACACACTCCCTAAGTTTCATGACTTAGAGTCCGAAGATGCTTATTTCTTCATAAGAGAATTTGAGGAAGTATATCTAATGATGAAAATCTCACACCTTATAGATGATGCTATTAGGTTGAGATTTGTCCCTTATGCTCTTAAGGACTTAGCCAAGAAATGGCTTTACAGCTTAGCGGCTGATTCTATCACATCTTGGGATGGTTTCATCAAGGTCTTCTTGAAGAAATTCTATCCAATTCACAAGACGGTCTCGTTAGGAAAAACATCATACAGTTCAAGTAAGAACTTAGTGAACCGTTTTGGAGGTATTTTGAACGCTTCAAAGACCTCCTTGTCCAATGTCCTCATCATGGAATAGAGAAATGACAATAATGTCAAATTCTTTATGACGGTTTAGACATTCTACCCTCTTAGAAAGCATGTGCCAAGGGGATTTTTGCAGAAGGATGAAAATGAAGGATGGGATTTATAAGAGAATCTAACTGAAAAGACCATCCAGTGGAACCAACTAGTGAAAACTCGAGGAATTCAAACACTATCTCTTCAAAAGGAGGTCTCCATTCAATTGAATCATCCATAGCTAACGAGGCTAAGTTAGCTAACCTAGAGAGAAGACTGAAAGTTTTAGAAACTAAGGAACCAAAGTCCAGTCAATCAAGTCAGCCCAAACTAATTTCCAACTCTGGGCTGTACTTACTGTCAAGCCATGAATCATGTGTTTGAAGAGTGTCATATGTTTCAAGCTCAACAACACTTTTCAAAACAGATGAATGCCGCCTTTTCAAGGCCAAACAATAATCCTTATGCACCAATGCACAATCCTGGCTGGAGAAATCACCCGAATTTCTCATGGAGCCAAAATAACAATGACAACTCACAGTCAAATCATGCAAGCCACTTCCATCATGCCAATAATGTAAGTACACCTAGAGGGGGGTGAATAGGTGTAAGGCTAATCTAATGACAAATAATGTAGAATTAAAAACTAAATTGCAACACACTTAGTGTAATAAAAGAGTGTAGCCGAATTTCCGGTAAAGAGCTCTGGACTAACTCCTCTAGATTCCTCTAAATAAGAGTTGAGGTGCTATATGAAAATCTCTTGGTTCAACACAAGCATGGGCACACACAAACAATACTAAGCATATAAGTATGATATGAACAATATGAAATAATGCAAGGCACAATATAAGAGAGAGTTTAGAGATAGTGGATCAATCGCAAATACCGAGATATGTTTCGAGATTCAAGCCACTGCTCTACATCTCCACCTTCATATAGAAGGATTTTCACTATACGTCTACACAAGACTTCCCACACAGGGAACCTCCACTGAGGATTTGGGTAATACAAACTTGGAGTATACAACTCCTCTCTCAAATAACAACAACCTCTACAAGAGGCAAGGCACAAAGTCACACAAGATCAACCTCTCAAATAGAGGGATAGACACAAAGCCAATACTCCAACCACAATCACCTCTACACTTAAAGGGATACCAACAAACTCAAATTACCTTCACAATCACCTCTACACAAGAGGGATGAACACAAAGAAAAGAAGGTTACAACTCTTGGTGATCTCAAAGACCACAAACCTATTCTTTCTCACAAAACAAAGATACTACAGATAGGATAGATAAGATAGCTCAAGTGTGAGAAAAACAAAGAGTTTGGAAATCAAAATCACAAAGTAAATACTTGGGAAAACTTTTAGGATAAAATAGAAATGAAGATCAAAAATAATTCCCAAAGACTTCTCTTTTTCTTTGATTTTTCCAACCCATTAAAACAAATAACGATCGATTTTTTAACCAAAAACTCTTTGAAAACTTCTTGCTAAAACACTTGTAAAGTTAAAAAAATTGATCTCTAAAAACTTGTATGAAACAGCCCAAGAGGGGACTATTTATAAGCCCTCTGAAAAACTAGCCATCACAGGCCAAAACAGCAGCTGATGCTGCTGTCGGTCGACCGCCCGATCGACCAACCAACGGTCATTTTTCTGACTGTTGTGCCACCAGTCGACTGCCCGGTCGACCGGGGCCAGAACCAGAGAGCAGTGCTCTTTGGCCGGTCGATCGCCGGATCGACTGGGGCAAGATCCAGAGAGCAGAGCTCTCTGGACGGTGGTCGACCGGCCCACTAGCCAAACTTGGTTGTGCATGTTTGTGCACATCGGTCGACCGGCCCGGTCGACCAACTCCTGACTCGGTCGACCGTCTGGTCGACTGGCAGACAGCTTAGTCAAACAATTATAAGGATTAAAATTTGGATTTTTATCTTCAATAAAATCCCATAAAATCACATAAATTTCATAAAAATAAGTTCATATTAGATCTTTGAATACCAAACATGTGTGACCAAAAATCAACACATATTACAAATTATTTGAACCATTTTTGTGATATTGAAAATAGGTTTTAAACTAAAATATTTTTCAATAACCAAACTTTGAAATGGAAATCTGACTTTTCCAAAACTTGTCTAAATACAAAAACACGATATTGAAACAAATTTGAAGCATATTGTATATGGATAGAATTCAATATACATGTAAGATATATATCTATGTTTTTGACATGAAACCTTAAAATAAGTTTTATTTAAATACAAAACTCCAAACTCATGAAATAGACCATCAAAATAAGTTTTTTTAAATAGATGAAGCATAGATGTATAAAGATCAAATCTAATATACATTAAACCATGTAAACTCATTTTGATTCTATCTATCCATGAAAACTATATATATGAAAACCGAAACTGGTTAAACCAAAAAACTAAACTTTAAACTTGTGTGTGTACTTGAGCATATCAATACTGTCTATCTTTACACAAGATCTAAATATAAACTAAACACAATACCGAAATCTTCTTGTCTTCAAGCTGACTCGATCCAAACGTGATCCAATGAGCTTGACTCCAACCAGTGTTAGATGCGATCTTGACGCGCTAGCTTTTGAATCTACATGTGTTGCCCCAAAACTCCTTTGTTGAAGCTAATCACCTGCTAAGATCTTAAGCAAATATCTGAGACTAATTAAATACAAGATCATTAGTAAACTATAACTACATGAGTTAATCATCATCAAAACTAGAGTGATGGGCCTTTGGGCCAACAATCTCCCCCTTTGATGATGGCAAAACTCATGGAGTTATATATGCATGGATTAAAGTTAAGCTTCATGAAGCTCTCTCTTAACTCATGCATAACATAAACAATAAGGATATTCAATGAACTGCATAGACTAAACAACTAATATGCATAAACAAATCAATAAAGTCTAAATACTTCTTCCCCCTTTGTAAACATATATGCATAAACAAAAAATTATGCATAAACAACAAATATATAGACATGTATATATAGACTCTACAAATATCTCTCCTCCTTTTGTCAATTCATCAACAAAGGGCCGAAAACAAATCAAACAATAGGATTATATATGTGATACAACATTCATGAAGAAGAGAGACGTAAAGTTAACTCCCCCTACATACATGCATTTATATGAAAATAGATGACTAGACCCTAATCACATAAAGCATAATATACAATATATAAGTGGAGATGTGAAGCTCCCCATTATACACGTGTACTACATACCAAAGAGATTAATCACTTCAATATGAAAAGTACACTCAACATGAATCTATATATAGAGAAGATGTTAAGCTTCCCTTGATATAAGCAATATATATCAAAATATTATGAAATCTCTTTAAAACAAAATTTTTGATAGTAATGAAAGTGTGTAGGGGGATACTAATAGAAAATATAGATCCCAATAGTAAATATTAATACCAATTAAAAATAAAACATTGTAAGTTTTTGATACTAATTAAAACCAAATTGTACCAATTGAAAATGTCTTGTGAATTTTGATGACAATTGAAAGTAAAAACCAAATTTTGGTGAATACAAATTATTTATCAATAACGATACCAAATTTAGAATAATACCAATTTAAAATTATTGATACCAATATTAAAAATGTTAGCATATATCAAAACAAAGTACTTTTCATTATAAAAAATAGGAGTAAGATACCAATTGAAAATAAAACCGATTGAAAGATAAAATATGAATATTTCTCCCCTTTATGAAATACTAATAAAAGCAATACATAAACTTGTATAAGATACCAATTGAAAAATACTTGTCATTATGAACTAAATCAAGCTTAGAAAGAAAAATTTGTGCTTTAAGATTTAAAGATATAGTAAGCACAATCAAATCATATATATGTATGAAAATGAATATATCAATTGAAATTGATACTATATGAAGTTTGAAGCATACATATATAGATAACACAAATATGAGTATACAAACATAAAAATATCAATTATGATACCAGTTAAAAATATAATGAGGATCAAGTGTATAACTCATACCTACCATCCTATCATGCACATGTTTAAATAGATAGTCAATTAGGCATACAAGGCATGGTCGCCCATCTAGTAGCCCTTGGGTTGGTGGGGTTTTCAAAAATATGAGTTTGAAAATAGTTTTAACATGTTTGAAAACTCTACCAAATGAAGAATACGAACAAGTTTTATGATAATCTTGTATACTAGTACGAAATCCTTCAAGTAAGGAATAAAAACAAGATTATATCTATGAAAATATGTAAGTCACATGATCATCGACACTCAAGGTTTATAAAGCACATATATGCTTATGAAAAAAATCATGAGTAAATAAGAATAATGTGAGTGTATGAACCATGTAATCAATAAAATCATAGAAATAGGTAATGATGCTAAATGAAGTTCCTTTACCAAAACATGAAAATTATCAAACCTAAATATACTTCAAGGTAAATGTATGTTTTGTCTAAAATTAAGGTATACATACATATCCCTAAAAACAAATGAGTCCATAAACAAATTTTGCATGAAAAGCAACTGACTCAAGGGTATACATGTATATTTAAAGTTTTAAACAAAATTAACATATACATGAAGCTAAACATATTAAAATGAAAACATGTACAAAATAGGGAATATAAGTTACAATGCGCGAATCATCAAAACTAAGCTATACTAGTACATCTAATGGGTACAGATGAGCAATTAAGCACAAATATCCAAAAATTAAATGTGGCTTATTACTTGTACAAGTATATACACAAGTTTTAATGAAAGTTACATCTAAACATGTAATCAAAATATGAAATGAAAAACCATAAACAACCGTGATCATTAGATTAATGCATGTACTTTAGATCTAGGATATACATAATAGTTAAACTAAAGTGAGAGTACAAAAGTTATAATCCATATAAACATGGGTGTATCTCAAATACTGATCATGTATGTCTCAAGTCTAATTTACATGGCATATAACGTAACAACCATGAAAAATCAAAATATTCTAAAAATTAATAATATGAAAGCATGTAAAGTAGTAAATAAGGAGATAGAGATAGTTACCAAAACCATTAGAGCTCATCCCTATATTTTCAAACCATGGCGGTCCTCCCACCAAACTCCCTTGAAAGTGATGCATCTAAAAGTGTCACCATATAGCTCAGAACGCATTTACCTCATGGCACCAACACTTCTCATGTCATGTGAGAGAGTCCACATCTACATCAAATACAATAGGAGTGGCTTTTGGTACCCATATCTTATTGGGTCCATAGGGTTAGCACCTTTCCTAACCCAAACAAATCTATTTATAAAATTTGAATCATTTAATCTATCATAACAAAATTTTACAAGGTGGCCCTTACGTCCACAATGTGTACAAGTGTACACATTAGCATACCTCGTGTCATGTATGTGAACATGAGAAGCATGTGCATGCATATGAGGAATATGTTTCTTGTGAAACATGGATTCCAACTGTGTGTGGTTCATGGCATACTAACTTAAAGTGGAGCCCAAACAATCAGCACTCTTCTTTAACATAGTTATATCATTTTCAATAGTAGAAGAAGAGGTGGAGCATGCAATAGATACACTAGATGGTGTGGCTATACTAGCATGACAAACATGAGAAGATAAATCATTTTTCAAAGATATATTTTTCTTTGAAACTAAATTCAACTCATTTGAAATAGAAATAATTTTATTTTTCAAAGAATCATTTTCTTTTAAAACAATTTCAAGTTTTGAAGTGAAAGTCTCATTTTTCTTTAAAACATCATCACAAGTATTTTTATTTTTTAAAATTTTGTTTTCATTTAAGGCAAGATCAAGTTGGGATTTCAATGAGTCTCTTTCATTAGGACTCTCATCCTTCTCTTGCAAAGCCATGTTAAGTTTTGAAAATAAATCCTTATTTTCTTCTTTTATTTTGAAAGTTTTCTTTTTCAAAAGTTTGTACTTTTCAAGCAAATTTATAGTTTTTCATTTAATGCATCGACATCAATATGATCATCACCTGAAGAACCAGCACTATAATCTAGTTGAGTTTTCGAATGTACCTCAAGGGAGTAATTTCCTTGGACCATGTAGCAAGCTTATTCAGATTCTCCTCCACTAGATTCTTCCTCCACATATTTCGTCGTTTGTAGCTTGTGAGAGGTCAAAGTGTTCCACATTGTAAAAGCGGAACCACAATGAGAAACAAAAGATAAATGTTCTTTGTTAAGAGTGCATCTAAGTACCTCTAAGGCTTGTGCATTGGCTCTATATGCTTATTATTAAAAAGATAAGATTTCTTGGTAGTAAGGTAAACATGCATGCCTAGAGTTTTAAGGTACATGGACATCTTAACTTTTCAAACATCAATGTTGGAAGTATCATATATGGGAGGGGTCATGAAGTCCATGAGTGTGTGCAAGCAAATAAGTTTGCAAATGCAAATATAGATTAGATAGCCAAGATCTCACTCCTAGGCGGTTAAACCTAATATTAGGAGCGTAAGCTCTGATACCAATTGTAAGTACACCTAGAGGGGGTGAATAGGTGTAAGGTTAATCTAATGACAAATAATGTGGAATTAAAAACTAAATTGCAACACACTCAGAGTAACCAAAGAGTGTAGCTGAATTCCCGGTGAAGGGTTCTGGACTAACTCCTCTAGATTCCTCTAAATAAGAGTTGAGGTGCTATATGAAGCTTTCATGGTTCAACACAAGTATGGGCACACATAAACAATACCAAGCATATAAGTATGATATGAACAATATGAAATAATGCAAGGCATAATATAAGAGAGAGTTTAGAGATAGTGGATCAATCGCAAACACCGAGATATGTTTCAAGATTTGAGCCACTGCTCTACGTTCCCGCCTTCACACAGAAGGATTTTCACTATAAGTCCACACATGACTTCTCACATAGGGAACCTCCACTAAGGATTTAAGTAATACAAAAATTGGAGTACACAACTCCTCTCTCAAGCAACAACAACCTCTACAAGAGGTAAGGCACAAAGGCACACAAGATCAACCTCTCAAATAGAAGGTTAGGCACAAAGCTAACACTCCAACCACAATCACTTCTACACTTAGAGGGATACCAACAAATTCAAATTACCTTCACAATCACCTCTACACAAGAGGGATGAACAATAAGAAAAGAAGGTTACAACTCTTGGAGATCTCAAAGTCCACAAACCAATTCTTTCTCACAAAACAAAGATCCTATAGATAGGATAGATAAGATAGCTCAAGTGTGAGAAAAATAAAGAGTTTGAAAATCAAATCACAAATAAAATACTTGGAAAAACTTTTAGGATAAAATAGAAATGAAGATCAAAAATAATTCCCAAAGACTTCTCTTTTTCTTTGATTTTTTCAACCCTTTAAAACAAATAACGATAGATCTTTTTTAACCAAATAACTCTTTGAAAACTTCTTGCTAAAATACTTGCAAAGATGAGAAAAATTAATCTCTAAAAGCTTGTATGAAACAGCCCAAGAGGGGGCTATTTATAAGCCCTCTTAAAAACTAACCGTTACAGGCCAAAACAGCAGCTGATGCTGCTATCGGTCGACCGCCCGATCGACTGGCCAACGGTCATTTTTCTGATCGTTGTGCCACCGGTCGACCACCCGGTCGACAGAAACCAGAACCAGAGAGCAGTGCTTTCTGGCCGGTAGACCGCCCAGTCGACCGGGGCCAGATCCAAAGAGTAGAGCTCTCTGGACGGTCGATCGCCTGGTCGACCTGCCCACTAGCCAAACTTGGCTGTGCACATTTGTGCACATCAGTCGACCGACCCGATCGACTGACTCCTGATTCGGTCGACCGTCCGGTCGACCGGCAGACAACCTGGTCAAACAATTATAGGGATTAAAACTTGGACTTTTTACCTTCAATAAAATCACATAAAATCACATAAATTCCACAAAAATAAGTTCTTATTAGATCATTGAATACCAAACATGTGTGACTAAAAATCAGCACATATTACAAATTATTTGAACCATTTTTGTGATATTGAAAATAGGCTTTAAACTAAAATCGGTATTTTCCAAAAACCAAACTTTGAAATGAAAATCCGATTTTTTCCAAAACTTGTCTAAATACAAAAACATGATATTGAAACAAATTTGAAGCATACTGTATATGGATAGAATCCAATATACATGTAAGATATATATCTATGTTTTTGATATGAAATCCAAAAATAAGTTTTGTTTAAATACAAAACTCCAAACTCATAAAATAGACCATCAAAATAAGTTTTTCTAAATAGATAAAACTTAGATGTATATAAATCAAATCTAATATACATTAAACCATGTAAACTTATTTTGATTCTATCTATCCATGAAAACTATATATGAAAACCGAAGCCAGTTAAACCAAAAACCAAACTTTAAACTTTTGTGTGTGTACTTGAGCATATCAACACTATCTATCTTTATACAAGATCTAAACATAAACTAAACACAATACCGAAGTCTTCTTATCTCTAAGCCGACTCGATCCAAACGTGATCCAATGAGCTTGACTCTAACCAAGTGCTAGATGCGATCTTAACGCAGGAGCTTTTGAATCTATATGTGTTAGCCTCAAAACTCCTTTGTTGAAGCTAATCACCTCCTAAGATCTTAATCAAATATCTGAGGCTAATTAAATATATGATCATTAGTAAACTATAATTACATGAGTTAATCATCATCAAAACTAGAGTGATGGGCCTTTGGGCCAACAAATATTTCTTTCAATCATCAACCCAACTTTTTTAATTTCCATCATAATTCACCTAACCATCCATGTAACTTTTCAAACTATCAATAAATTTTTCCAACCAAGCTCCACAATCTTTCATCTAGAATCCTCAACTAGAAAGGAGAATGACTGACTTTGAGAGAAAAATGGAAAGATACATGAAGGACTAAGATTCTCTCTTGCAAACTATACAGAGGTTAGAGGTTCAAATGAGCCAATTAGCCACTCCACAGAATGAGAGACAAAAGGGTACCTTGCCTAGTCAACCAATAATGAATCCTAAGAATTCTCAACAAGCTCATTTGGCTGAGGATCAATCATTGAATCAATGTAATGTTGTTCATACATTGAGGTCAGGAAAGAAAGTTGATAATCAAGTATCAACACCATCTAATCCCATTCAGCACAACCACAATCAAGCATCCACCTCATCTTATCCCAATCCTTCCAAATCTGACGAATCTGAAACATATAAGCCAACTAGTCAGGTGCACCAGCCTATAGTACCATTTCCTAATAGGCTAAAAAACAACAAGCAAAATTCACACATGGATAACATAATTAAGATCTTCAATCAAGTAAAGATAAATGTTCCACTTCTTGATGCCATCCAACAAGTCCCATCCTATGCTAAGTTTCTTAAGGACATGTGCACCAAGATGAGAAAGACTAATGTACCCAAAAAGGTATTCTTAGCCACTAATATTAGTGAGCTACTGTCGGGTCCGATCCATGTCAACTACAAAGATCCAGGTTGTCCTACCATTGCCTGCACCATAGGATAAGCCGAGATTAGTCATGCACTTTTTGATTTGGGGGCAAGTATCAACTTGTTTCCATTCTCAGTTTATCAATAACTCAGGTTGGGCAATCTTAATCCAACTTGAGTCACTGTCCAACTGGCTGACCGTTCAGTGAAAGTTCCGAAAGGGAAAATTAATGATGTCCTTATCCGAGTCGGGGAGTTTATTTACCCTGTTGATTTCATAGTCTAGAGACACAACCTGTGTCCAATCTTAGGGCTCAAACTCTTGTTATCCTAGGGCGACCATTCCTTACTACTACCAATGCCATCATCAATTGTAGGAATGGGTCCATGAGGTTAACCTTTGGGGACATGACTAGAGAAGTCAATGTCTTCAACTTAGGAAAATAACCCCGTGATGTTGAGGACCAAACATTTGAAGTCAACCTCATTGAGAACTTAACAAGTGAACACAAGGAAGAATTGGAATTAAAAATTGAGTGTGACTTTGGGTTAGAGTCTGACCACTTAAATCTTGATCAGGTTGTTAAATCTGCTGTGAATTAGGCCTCGAACCCTATTTCACCAAATATAGAGCCAACAAATTTGATCATCCTTCCAGTGAGCCTTTCACTTCCTTAGAATTGAAAGCCTTACATGCGCATCTCAAGTACATTTATTTAGATGAACAAGAAACCTTTCCTGTCATCATTGCCTCCCATTTAAATGACGGGCAAGAAGAAGATCTTAAAGCTATTCTAAGAAAACATAGGGAAGTCATGGTTGGACTATGACTGATATAAAGGGATTGAGTCCAACCATAGTTCAATATCTCATTCATCTCAATGAAGATGCAACACTTAAAAGAGACCCGCAGCGTAGGTTAAACCCTATAATGCAAGAGGCTGTTCATGCTGAAATTGTGAAACTGTTGGACAATGGGATAATCTATCCCATTTCTGATAGCCAATGGGCCAGTCATGTCCTTGTGGTTCCAAAGAAATCTGATTTCGTTGTAGTAGAAAATAAGAACAAAGAGTTGGTCCAAACTCGACTTCCCACGAAGATTTGAGTTTGTTGGCCCAAAGGCCTATCACTCTAGTTTTGATGATGATCAACTCATGAAGTTATGCTTACTAATGATCTTGTGTTTAATTAGTGACAGATTCATTATCAAGATCTTAGTAGGTGTGGAGCTTCAACAACCTTAGTAGGTGTGGAGCTTCAACAAAGAATTTAAAGACAAGTTGGAAGCTAGCACCGGTTGATTCACGAGCCTATGCATCAAGAACACATTTAGAGATGAGCTCGGTGGATTGCATTTGGACCAAGTCAAGAAGATGAGAAGCCTTCAAGTGAAGACTTCAAGAAGATGAAGACTTGTGTCTAGGTATAAGATTTTGTTTTGTTTTAGTTAAAAATGTAAAGGATAGATAGTTGGTGGATTGCTCAAGTCTATATCACACACACTCTCTTGATAGAATTGCTTTCATAAAAGATTTTTATGTTTAGAAAAGAATTTTTATTTAGTAAAAGATTTTCTTTGTGACAAATATATATACCTTGGTTTTTGGTATTTCTATCATGTATATCTTTTCAACCATAACCAAGTTTAGAGCCTAATGTCAAAAACATAGATATATCATTATGATTGTGTAGTGGATCATATCCATACACACTATGCTTTAGTATGAACTCAAATATCTTATTTTTGTATTTGATGAAGATTTGGAAAAACTAGTTTTTAGAAAAAACATGTTTTTAGAAAAACAGTTTTTATTTTGATTGAAACTATTTTTTAGATTTACTGAGAATTTATGGGATTTTTATTAAGTTAAAAGACCTTTTCCAAATCCCTTAACTGTGCAGTCTGAGGACTGACTGACAGGCCAAATCGGTCGACCGGGCGGTCGACCGCAGCTAGGTCGGGTCGACCGTACGGTCGACCGACGTGCACAGCCTTGTGCACGTTGTCAGAACAGTGGTCCGGTCGACCGTACGGTCGACCGCTGCAGAGAGTTCTGCTCTCTGGATTTCTGGGTCGACCGGGCGGTCGACCGGAGGCTTCAACGGTCGGAAAAATGACCGTTGGCCAGTCGACCGGCCGGTCGACCGGCAGCTCTGACAGATCCCAACGGCTATATTCTGGCAGCCTATAAATTGGGGGTTCTTGTCATTGTTTAAGGCTAAGTTTTTAGGAGAGCTTTGAGCCAGTTTTGCTGATACTTTTAAAAGAGTTTTCTCCACAAATTCGAGTGCAAATACTTCCAATCTAAAGGGAAGATTTTATCAAGAGTGTTTAAGTGATTCTTTGAGTTTTTCATCATAGCTTTCTTTTCTTGCTTTCTCACACCACACTTAAGCTATCCATTGTCTATTCATCCTATAGGTGTGTTGTAGTGAGAGTGCTCTTTAGGTGATCAAGTGTTGTGATCACCAAAGATCTTTCTTTGTTCTTTGAGGAGACGGGCAAGTGTGCTCGTTGGTGGTTGGAGTTCGGTTGTGAACTCTTTGGTTTGAGGTGCGGCCTCGGCGAGCTTGTGAAGCTTGCGTGTGTATGGGACTTGGGAGTCCGAGGCTTGTAGGTGTTGCGGCACCAAGGAGAGATCCGTTAGGATCGTGCATAGTGGAAAACCTTCGTGTGTCGAAGCGGGGATGTAGAGCAAGTGTGCTCGAACCTCGAAACAAACCCTTTTTGTTTGCGATTGCTTACTCTATCTCTCTCTCTCTCTCTCTTTGTCTCTTTTATATCTTGCATTCAATAATTGTCTTTATCATTTACATGCTTTATATATTCCCTTGTGCTCATAATTGCTATACTTGCTTTGGATTGTTGTTAACACTAGTATTCAACCAAGAGAGCCAACGCGGCACCTCAACCCATTAAAGGGGAATCTAGAGGAGCTTGTCCAGAGCCCTGCAAAGGGAATTCGGCAACACTTTTGTGTTATACATAAGTGTTTAAAATAAAAGAAGTATTATTTGGTCATATTTGTCATAGCTTCCGCATTATTTGCATCATTCGGCATTAAGTGACCATTAGATTAGCCAACACCTATTCACCCCCCCTCTAGGTGTTATTTCAGAGTTTGCATTGACTATAGGAAGCTTAATGCTGCAACTCGTAAGAACCATTTTTTTCTCTTCCCTTCATTGATCAAATGCTTGAACGTTTGGTGGGCCACGAGTATTACTGTTTCTTGGACGGTTACTTGAGGTATAATCAGATTTCTATTGCTCCTGAGGACCAAGAAAAGACTACGTTCACATGTCCATTTAGGACATTTGCTTATCGTCGAATGCCTTTCGGCTTATGCAATGCCCGGCAACATTTCAACATTACATGTTGAATCTTTTTTTCTGATATGGTTGAACGATTCTTAGAAATCTTCATGGATGATTTCTCCATCTACAGAGATTCGTTCACTCAATGTCTCCACCATTTAGAACTTGTCCTCCAATATTGTGCTGAGAAAATCTGACACTGAACTAGGAGAAATGACACTCATGGTAAGACGTGAAATTATCTTGGCTCATGAAATCTCCAAGAAAAGAATTGAAGTGGATAGAGCCATGATTGAGGTTATTGCTAAGCTTTCCATGCCCAAATGTGTGAGGGATATTCGATCTTTCTTAGGACACGCTGGTTTTTACTAAAGATTTATCAAGGATTTTAGCAAGATTGCTAGATCCTTGACTAATCTGTTAGCTAAGGACGTGTCCTTCACTTTCGATGCTGAATGTATGAATTCTTGGGAGAAGCTTAAGAGAGCTTATTTCTACACCAATCATATCCGCACCGGATTGGTCTAAGCCGTTCAAAATCATGTGCGATGCTTCTGATTTTGTCATAGGCATTGTCCTAGGATAGCGCATTGATAACAAGCAGCACGTGATTTACTACTCTAGCAGGACTCTCAACGATACTCAATTGAACTACACTACTACAAAGAAGGAATTCTTGGCTGTAGTGTTTGCCTTAGAAAAATTTCATCCTTACATACTAGGGTCCAAAATCACAATTTTCACTGATCATTCTGCGCTTAGGTACCTCATGACGAAGAAGGATGCCAAGGCCCGACTCATTCGTTGGATCCTCCTTTAAGAATTCGATCTCGAGATTCGAGACAAAGAGGGCGTAGAAAATATCGTTGCTGACCATCTCTCACGAATCTCAAATTCTCCATGCAATGAATTGCCCATAATGAGGACTTTCCTGATGAAAATCTCTTAGCTATCTTTAGGAGCCTTAGTTTGTTGATATAGTGAATTACTTAGTTACAAACCAAACTCCATCTCATTGGCCTAAAACGATATAATACCAGTTCTTATCTCAAGTTCGGTGTTTCTTTTTGGAGAAATCGTATCTTTTTTATGTACTGTTCTGACCAAATTATTAGGAGATGCATTCCCGATGAAGAGGTTAAGAGTGTTTTATCCTTTTGTCACGAACTTGCATGCGGTGGACACTTTGGTCCCTGCAAGACTGTTGAAAAAGTGCTACAAAGTAGGTTCTATTGGCCCACTTTGTTTAAAGATGTTTATGATTTTGCAAGACGTGCCCTAAATGCCAGATGGTGGGAAGGATCTCAAAACGAGAGACGATGCCCCTCAGCCTAATTCCAGAAATAGAACTCTTTGATGCTTGGGGCATCGACTTTATAGGTCCATTTTCTAACTCATTTAGAAACCAATACATATTGGTTGCTGTGGACTATGTGTCCAAGTGAGTAGAAGCCATTCCTAGTAGAACTACTGATAACAAAGTTGTCATAATTTTTTGAAAGAGAACATTTTTTCACGCTTTGGAACCCCTCGTGCTATCATCAGTGATAATGGTACTCACTTTTGCAATAGATCCTTTGAAGTTCTTATGCGAAAGTATGCCATAACTCACAAGTTATCCACACCTTATCATTCTAAAACCAGTGGCAGGTTGAGGTCTCCAATAGACAAATCAAGCTTATTTTGGAGAAGACTGTGAACCAAAATGGAAAGATTGGTCCACCAAACTTGTAAACGCCCTATAGGCCTACAGGACCGCTTTCAAGAAGATTCTAGGGATGTCTCCTTATAGGTTAGTCTTTCGGAAGGCTGGCCACCTACCCGTTGTGTTAGAGCACCGGGCCTTATGGGCTATCAAGCAGCTAAATTTTGACTTGACTAAAGCCGCTGACTTTCAGAAATTACAAATTTTTGAATTAGAGGAGTTGAGAAATGAGGCCTATGAAAATGCTAAGATCACTAAGATAGAGTTAAGATTTTTCTGTTGGCCCAAAGGCCTTCCACTCTAGTTTTGATGATGATTAACTCATGTAGTTATGTGTACTAATAATCTTGCAATGTTTAAGTTTCAGATATTTAACAAGATATTAGTTGGTGAAAGCTTCCACACATCTTTCACATGTTGATTCAAGAGCCCGCGCATCAAGATCATACATTGCACTTGCTCGGTGAATCAAGAGTTTTTGGATCGAGCCGACTTGGAGATTGCGCTCTAGCTTGGAGATTGCGCTCTACAAGAAGACTTAGGTATCCATAGTTTTAGTTTGGGTTTAGATCCTAATTGTAAAGATTAGAATAGTATGATAAGCTCAAGTTCACAACACACACACCTTTCATGTTTTGATTTTCGGTTTTAGGTTTAACCGATCTTGGTTTTCAAGAACTAATAGATTTTTTATCAAAACAAGTTTACATGGTTTATGTATATTAGATTTGTTCTATATACATGCATGCTTCAATTGTTTAGACAAACTTTGTTTGATAATCTATTCCATGTGTTTTATGTTTTGGTATTTACAATAAAACATATTTTTGGACTTAATGACAAAAATCATGATATATATATGTTTCTTGTATATTGAATTTCTATTCATATACAATATGCATCAAAGTGTTTAAATATCATATTTTTGTATCATGGATGAGTTTTAGACAATGTGTATTTTCTATTCAAAATACAAGGTTTTAGAAAATACGGTTTTTGGTTTTTGGCAAAATTTCTATGACACAAAATAGTCAAATATGTTTGAAATTTGTGTTAGGATTTTTAACACAAGTTTGTATTTCAATATAAAATGATAAAACTATTTTTGTGGAATTTTAGAGATTTTGTGGGATTTATTGGAATATTTTTTTACCTCAGTTTTCTGACCTATTTGCTGCCTGCCAGGCTAGTTCGGTCGACCGTAACGGTCGACCGCATGTAGCCGGTCGACCGTCACGGTCGACCGACGACGTGCACAAACCTGTGCACGTTTCTGGCACAGTCAGCGGTCGACCAGGACGGTCGACCGGAGCAGAATAGTCTGCTCTCTGGATTATTCGGTCGACCGGGCCGGTCGACCGTTAGTTGCCAACGGTCAAAAATTGACTGTTGGACGGTCGACCGGGCCGGTCGACCGGCAGGGTAAATCTGGCAAATTTCTGTCAACGGCTATTTTCTGATAATTGCCTATAAATACCCCATTTGCAAGAGTTTTTCTCTAAGAATTTTTGTGCGAAATTTTTCATACTCTCTGGTGTTTTTACAGCAATCAAAAGAAGTTTTTTGAGCTCAAATTGAACAATACATTTGGTGTTTTTGTTAGGGTTTGGAAAATCAAAGAAAGGGTTTTTGGGAAAGGATTTTGATTGAACTTCTCTATCTTTGTTTCAGTTTTCCCAAGGATTTTTCTTTGTGATTTCTGATTTCCATTCCTTTAGTTTTCTCCACACTTGAGCAAAAATCTACTATCTATATCTATAGGTTATTTGTGTGGAAGAAGAAGTTGTTTGTGGTTGTTGTTGTGACCACCAAGTTGTAACCCAATCTTTTCCTAGCTTTGTGCTTTGGGTTGTATCCCTCTAGTTGAGAGGTGATCCTTGTATTGGTTGGTGATTGGGAGTTTCTTGTATTGGTTGAGAATTTGCCTCAAGGAGGAGGTTGTGATTGTTAGAGTTTGCCTCAAGGAGGAGGTTGTGTTTGTTGGCTTGGAGTGGTGCCTCAAGAAGGAGGTTGTATTTGTAAAGAGAGGAGTTGGGTACTCCTTGTGAGAGTTCTTTGTGGACTAGCTAGTGGATTAGAAATCCTTCGTGTGTCGAAGGCGGGAATGTAGAGCTGGGTGCTCGAACCTCGAAACATATCTCTGTGTTTGCGCTTGATCCATTGGCTCTCTCTCTACTCTCTCTTTACTTTGTGCCTTGCATTTATTTACATTGCTCATTCATATTTGCTTGGCTTGGTTGTGTGCATCACTTGTTGATAACACTTGAGTGTAATTTGCATTAAGTTTTAAATTCCGCATTGAGTTCCTTAGATTAGCATTGTCACCTATTCACCCCCCCTCTAGGTGATTTTTCAATTGGTATCAGAGCTAGCGCTCCTGATATTTAGGTTTAACCACCTAGGAGTGTGATCTTGGTTTGCTAATCTTCATTTGCACTCATACTAGTTTGCTCTCATGGCTAGTCCTCCTATGTTTGACCATACTAGACTTGACTCTTGGAAAGTTAACATGACTAGATATTTAAAAACACTAGGTCATCTAGTTTATCAAGCCATCACCATAGAAGCCCTCCCAAATACTAGTAAGCATAAGAAGGCCAATGCACTTGTACTTCAAACACTTAGAGCATCTTTTGATAATAATCTCTTACTTGTTTTTGATAGTTTTAACTCGGCTTTTGCAGTTTGGAGCGTCTTGACATCTCCGGAGCTTCCAAGGATCATCAACAATATGAGGAGATCTAGGAGAGATGTATCCGAAGAGCCTTGTTTCATGGCATATGGGAATGACTCCCATGAGGTACAATCGGACTCTCAAATACATGATAGCTCTAGCTCTTATTGCCATGGATGTTTTGAGGTTCAAAATTTAAATGTTGAACTTGTTTCTAAGCTTGAAAAATTCTTGGAAAAACATAACTCTTTGAAAGAAAAACATTTTGATTTACAAAAGAAATGAAGGATTTATGCTCTACTTTTGAAACCGTTTTGCAAGAGAAAGAAGAGATTACTAGTGAATGTGACTCACTAAGATCTCAACTGGACATTGCTTTAAAAGAAATTGAAGTTTTAAAAGGCAAAAATGATTGTGATGATATTTTGGAGCACAATGAGATTTTATCCTCAAGATTGGATTGTGTTTTCAAAGAAAACCTTACTTTGAAAAATAAAATTGATTCAATTACAAAAGAATTGAATTTGGTTTTGTCTAAAATGAATCTTTGCAAAATGATATTGATTTGCATGTTTGCCATGCTAGCATTGCTTCTACTTCTTGCACTCCTATAGCTTGTTCCACTTTGTCTTCTAGCATAGATAATGATATAGATAATTTGAAGAAAAGTGTTGATTGTTTGGGCTCCACTTTGAGCCATTGTGCCATGAATCACACACGATTGGAAACCTTGGTTCGCAAGAAACAAGTTCCAACCTTGCATGCACACCCATCTAAGCATACACATGCTTTTCATGATCACCACCATCATATGTATGCTCACGTGTACACATGTACACATTGTGGTCGAAAAGGCCACCTTGCTAGATTTTGTTATGATCGTATTTATAATGAAAATTTAGCAACTAATTATGTTTGGGTTAGAAAGGATACTAACCCCCGTGGACCCAAAGGAAATGCGTACCAAAGACCACCTCTATACTTTTTGATGTAGGTGGGAGCTCTCGCATCACGTGAGAGTTTTGGTGCCTTGAGGTGGATGCGTTCTAAGCCTAAAAGAGAATTATTTGGATGCTTCACTCTCAAGGAGATTTGGTGGAAGGACCACCGTGGTTTGGAGAACTAGAGATGCACCTTCATCGGTTTTGGTATCATTCTCTAACTCTCATTTTTATTTTGCATGCTTTTTATGTCCATCCTTTTATAGCATGTTGTGTTTTGATTCATTATGCTTGTGCTATGATCATTAGATTAAGGTTGTACATGTTTAGCTACTTGAGCACCCATGTTTCATTTGGAATCTACATTTAGTGTCTCACCTTGTTTAAACTAACATGTATGCCCTATATCTAATGCACATGCATATGCATTATGACCATTTGGATGTTTATGATTATATGATTTTTTTTGTTTTAATGATTCGTGTTTTTGATTATCACCTTGTTGACCCGTTTTATGCTTCATGTTTTGACAACTTGCTTGAATGATAGTTTTCATTAAGACTAGGATTTATACTTGTACAACTAGTGAGCTACAAATAACCTTTATATATGTTTGTGCTTGAACGCTCATTTGTATTCACTTGATGTACTAGTATAGTCTAGTTTTGATGATTATTACATTTGACTTGTATTCACTATCTTACATGTTTTGTTTTAACTTTATGTATATGTCCATCTTGTCCAAACTATCATTTATACATATACATCCTTGAGCCACGTGCCTTCATGCATATACTTTTGTGGACTCTTTATGTTTGGGATATGTATGTATACTTTAGTTTGTGCATGACATACATATGCCTTGAAGTTTAGATCATTGGATGAATTTCATGTGATTTCCCATTTATGATGAGAATCTTGTTTTTAAGATGATTTTTCAATTAGTATCATGAATTTCAAATTAGTGATTTCGCATCCTAGATGAACTTTCATGGATTTCATGATTCACTTATGTTTCATATCTTGATGATTATTTTTTAAAAAAATGGACAATCAAGCTCACAACATTTTCATATTGATATGTTTCTCACAACACTTGTACACTCACTCTACTTATGTTTTCTCATGACTTAGTTTTCATGAGTACAAGTTATGCTATATGGATTTTGAGTGTTTTAGTGCCATGTGGTTTACATGTGTCTTCATGAAAAATTTTTTGTTTTGGATCTCATACTAGTTGATTCATATAACTAGTTATGATATTCGTCCTTGGTAGAGATTTTTAAACATACTACATTTTCAAACCTATTTTTGAAAACCCCTACCATCAATGGGCGGTTGGATGGGAGATCATGTTCTTGTATGCTTTATAATGAAAATCCTTTTTATCTTGAACCATGGTTGGGTGGTAGGTTATATGAGATATACACTTGTATTTATTGTTGTTTCAATTGGTATCATTGAACTCTTTCAATTGGTATCAATATGACATCTTTTTGTATACTCATATATGTTTGTATTTTATATATGTATGCTTACACTTCATATAGTATCAATTTCAATTGGTATCTATTTCTTACATACATATATAGATGATTTATTTGTGCTTCAAGATATCACAAATTTTGTTTATGCTTAGCTTGAACTTTTCAAATTGAAACAATGTTAAAGCAAATTTTCAATTGATTTAATTTTCAATTGGTATCTTATTTCAAGCATATGCATATTTTCATGTGGTATTTCATAAAGGGGGAGAAAACTAGTATTTTATTTTTTAAATTGGTATTTTATCTTTCAATTGATATTTTTTTTGGTATTCCACTCCCTTGCTTTATGATAGAAAATAAAGATTTCAATTGGCAAAGAAATAATTTCAATTGGTATCTTGTGTTTTAAAGAACAATAGTTTCATTTGGTATCAAGATTTGTTTTTAAGGAAATTCAAAATTAGTATTGTTTAATTCCAAAATTGGTATCTAGTTTGTTTGTTTACAATTGGTAGGTTATTTGTTTACTTACTAATTGGTATCAAGATTTTCATTTTTTTTGTGTTTTCAATTGGTATATGTTCTCGTTTTGATTTCAATTGATTTGTTGTTTTTCAATTGGTATCAATATACACTTCATTGCCACATTTTTTTTGGTATCATATTTGATTTAACCCTTTATTAGTTCTTTGCTTTGAACAAAAAGGGGAGAAAAATTTATTGTTTTTGCTTTTATTTTTAACCCTTTTTGATGATTGACAAAAAGGGGGAGAAGAATTTGAGTTTTATATGCATATTTGAGTTTGCATATAATTTACATTTGATGAAAAGAAGCCTTGTTTATATGCATGTCTATGCATGTTTTATGTGCATGTTTTATGTTTCATTTTTATTGATATCAAGAGTATGTTTTGGTAATTTAGTTGTTTTGTTTTAATTGGAATCAATAGCATGTTTCATATGCATATTCATTTTATGTCAAGAACCCTGTTTATATGCATCTTATTGTTTGTTTATTCCTATGCATGAGTTAAGGGGAGCTTCTTTGAAGCTTTACTTTAATCCATGCATATATAACTCCATGAGTTTTGTCATCATCAAAAAGGGGGAGATTGTTGGCCCAAAGGCCTTCCACTCTAGTTTTGATGATGATTAACTCATGTAGTTATGTGTACTAATAATCTTGCAATGTTTAAGTTTCAGATATTTAACAAGATATTAGTTGGTGAAAGCTTCCACACATCTTTCACATGTTGATTCAAGAGCCCGCGCATCAAAGATCATACATTGCACTTGCTCGGTGAATCAAGAGTTTTTGGATCGAGCCGACTTGGAGATTGCGCTCTAGCTTGGAGATTGCGCTCTACAAGAAGACTTAGGTATCCATAGTTTTAGTTGGGTTTAGATCCTAATTGTAAAGATTAGAATAGTATGATAAGCTCAAGTTCACAACACACACCTTTCATGTTTTGATTTTCGGTTTTAGGTTTAACCGATCTTGGTTTTCAAGAACTAATAGATTTTTTATCAAAACAAGTTTACATGGTTTATGTATATTAGATTTGTTCTATATACATGCATGCTTCAATTGTTTAGACAAACTTTGTTTGATAATCTATTCCATGTGTTTTATGTTTTGGTATTTACAATAAAACATATTTTTGGACTTAATGACAAAAATCATGATATATATATGTTTCTTGTATATTGAATTTCTATTCATATACAATATGCTTCAAAGTGTTTAAATATCATATTTTTGTATCATGGATGAGTTTTAGACAATGTGTATTTTCTATTCAAATACAACGTTTTAGAAAATACGGTTTTTGGTTTTTGGCAAAATTTCTATGACACAAAAATAGTCAAATATGTTTGAAATTTGTGTTAGGATTTTTAACACAAGTTTGTATTTCAATATAAAATGATAAAACTATTTTGTGGAATTTTAGAGATTTTGTGGGATTTATTGGAATATTTTTTTACCTCAGTTTTCTGACCTATTTGCTGCCTGCCAGGCTAGTTCGGTCGACCGTAACGGTCGACCGCATGTAGCCGGTCGACCGTCACGGTCGACCGACGACGTGCACAAACCTGTGCACGTTTCTGGCACAGTCAGCGGTCGACCGGGACGGTCGACCGGAGCAGAATAGTCTGCTCTCTGGATTATTCGGTCGACCGGGCCGGTCGACCGTTAGTTGCCAACGGTCAAAAATTGACCGTTGGACGGTCGACCGGGCCGGTCGACCGGCAGGGTAAATCTGGCAAATTTCTGTCAACGGCTATTTTCTGATAATGCCTATAAATACCCCATTTGCAAGAGTTTTTCTCTAAGAATTTTTTGTGCGAAATTTTCATACTCTCTGGTGTTTTTACAGCAATCAAAAGAAGTTTTTTGAGCTCAAATTGAACAATACATTTGGTGTTTTTGTTAGGGTTTGGAAAATCAAAGAAAGGGTTTTTGGGAAAGGATTTTGATTGAACTTCTCTATCTTTGTTTCAGTTTTTCCCAAGGATTTTTCTTTGTGATTTCTGATTTCCATTCCTTTAGTTTTCTCCACACTTGAGCAAAAATCTACTATCTATATCTATAGGTTATTTGTGTGGAAGAAGAAGTTGTTTGTGGTTGTTGTTGTGACCACCAAGTTGTAACCCAATCTTTTCCTAGCTTTGTGCTTGGGTTGTATCCCTCTAGTTGAGAGGTGATCCTTGTATTGGTTGGTGATTGGGAGTTTCTTGTATTGGTTGAGAATTTGCCTCAAGGAGGAGGTTGTGATTGTTAGAGTTTGCCTCAAGGAGGAGGTTGTGTTTGTTGGCTTGGAGTGGTGCCTCAAGAAGGAGGTTGTATTTGTAAAGAGAGGAGTTGGGTACTCCTTGTGAGAGTTCTTTGTGGACTAGCTAGTGGATTAGAAATCCTTCGTGTGTCGAAGGCGGGGATGTAGAGCTGGGTGCTCGAACCTCGAAACATATCTCTGTGTTTGCGCTTGATCCATTGGCTCTCTCTCTACTCTCTCTTTACTTTGTGCCTTGCATTTATTTACATTGCTCATTCATATTTGCTTGGCTTGGTTGTGTGCATCACTTGTTGATAACACTTGAGTGTAATTTGCATTAAATTTTTAAATTCCGCATTGAGTTCCTTAGATTAGCATTGTCACCTATTCACCCCCCTCTAGGTGATTTTTCATTTTCATGATGAACACATCATAAGAAAACCTTTGTCCTTAGACAAAAAGTCTTACTCTATAATTCTAGGCTTCTTCTTTTTTAGGAAAATTAAAATCAAGATGGACTAGGCCATTCGTTGTAAAAATCATGTTTCCACATGGTACTATAGAGATCAGTGACACCAAGAATGGAAATGACTTTAAGGTAAATGGTCAACGCGTTAAATCTTTCTTGGAATCGGTGCCGATAAATGAAACAGTTATGGGTCTTTTCGACCCAGTGTATCGATAATTTTCCTCTTTTCTATTTTATTTCATGCATATATACATTTCTTTCATACATTGGGGACAATGCATGAGATAAGTGTTGGGGAGGGCTCTAATATGACTAATATAACTAAAAAAAGAAGAAGAAGAAAACAATGAAAAAAATTATATATATAAAATTTTTTTGAAAGTTAAGAATAATATTTTGATATATTTTTTTGTAAGAAATTAAGTCAATTTTAAGAAATATGAAAATCATAATTGGGATTTCTTATACTTAGTCAAAATAAGATAACTTGTTTGATTTTCAGGGTTAGGAAGAAAATTGATGAAAGTAATTTAGTCTTGATCTTTACCTTGAAGAAATATGCACACTTTATTACTTATACACTTAGGGTTCAAGGACAAAAATTTTTATGCCTTATAAAAGAAAACAGAAGAAAGATATATAAATCTAATTATTGATTAGCTAGGTGCTTTGGCCTAAGCAAGCGTTGGTCTTTATGCAAAAGATAATTAGATAAGTTTGAAATATATATATATATAAATTCTCTGATTAAGCTGGGTATTGTGTCTCATGAAGCATAAGTATTCACACCTAAAAGGGGTGCATTTTATAAATAAAAACCCTTAGTTTCGTGGCTTGTCTACTTGAATTTTTAAGTCCTTTGGGGTATTTTCTCACCTGGTGCCCTAAGACTATCCGGTTTGGGTGTCACCGACTAAAGGCTCATTACATGGGAAGATTAGAAAGCCTAATAGAATTGAAGAATAAATACCACTAAAAATAAATATAAATAAGGCATAAGAGTTAATGTTAAAGAACCCTTAGTCAAATTTCACGGTCACGATGGTGCATCTGACTCAGGGTAAAGTAATAGACTATACGAGAAATATAATTTGACTCCTTACTTTGATTGTTGAGATGTTTTTGAATAGAGACTAAGTTTAGGAATGAAAAGCTTGATATTTCTATAACTTATAGACTACTTGAACTCTTACAAATATACTTCAAATATTTTCTCTTTTCAAAACGCTTTTCGAAAATACTAACATTTTTTCTCTTTCTTTATGAATTTTGTGGGTGCAATCCACTGAAAACCCTCATGAGACAAAACTCATCCTCTAGGGGTAACCTTGTGGTTTAACGGTTTGCTACACACGCTCAGTGCAATCGAGTGACTTGAGAAAGTGGTCTAATAATTGATTAGTATTAGTTTTGATGTTTTGCTCGAGGGCGAGCAAAAGATTAGTGTGGGGGTGTGATCGGTCACATATATTGCATATATATTATCACATTGTCATGTTTATTATCTAAATAAATCATATTAATAGGTTCTATTTTTCTTTATAAAATGCAGGCCCATTACTAAAGGATAGGAAAGAGAAACGAGCCCAAAAGCCCATCAAATTCTGATTTAATTTAGAATTAATTCAAAATCAAGAAATCAGGATAGATCATGGCAAATCATAGAGGTTGAAAACCGGTTAAAATGAATCTTCCCAAATCAAGTGATTAAAGCCAAAGATCAAAGGCTGTTTCATCAAATCCTAGAGCTGAAACGGGAAAACCAGTAGGAGATAAAGTCAAAACACAAAACAAGGAGGTGTACCCCCCAGGTGTGGCCACACCCAGGCCACAAAAATGTGGCCAAATCCGCGTTTTCGCGGCCTTATTGAGTTTGGTGGGGGAGCATTTGCTCCTCCTATCTTCGTACGCCCTCTTCCGTTTGGTTTTTGCCTATAAATACTGTATGTTTCAGAGAAAAAGGGACCAAAAATTAATTTAAGTTTTTTTTATTTTTAAGGTTTAGGTTCTTTGTTAGATAGTATAGAGAAGTTGTATCTCTGTTTTCTAATTTGTAGTTTAGTTCAATTACCAGTGTGAGAGAAGAATAAAGTGATTATAATCTGAGATTGAAGTGACATTAATAAAGGATCAAACTTTCTCCTCTTCCACTCCAATTCACGGGTATGACTTGTTTTATTTGCATGTCTAGTTTTGTATTATTCATGAGCAGTTAAACTTGTTTTCTGAGCCCACTATCATCTTTCTCTTTGATCCCTCTTATTTTGAATGGTTTTGTTTTGAAGAACCAACGGAATCATTTGCATGCCTTAAACTAAGCCTTTCTTCTTTGAAAGTGTTCTTGAAGGCACACGAGGATGGATTTGGATTTCTAAACTTCTCTTTCTTTCAAAACATCACTTGAACTTTCTTTTATTTCATACTTGAATTAAAACTTGGTGATTTAACATTCAGTTCAAGAGGATTTCTTAAGAAAAAGAGTTAAACTTTTCCAAACAATCTTATTTGCTTTGCTTAAAGACTTTTGAAACTAAAGCTTAAGTTTTTGCCTATGATCAAGTTGAGGCATTAAGAATTTCAAGAAAAGAACACATCATTGAGTAGTAAGATAGTGAGCCCAGATTTGTTTCCTATATTAAAAACAACCAAACCATTTTCAACACTTTTAAAACATCACTTTTTCCTAAGCCTTCTCTAAGTTTTTCAAATTTTCTTTTAATCACTTTCCTTTTCTCCATTCTCTTTTCAACTAAAAAGAAAAAAAATAACACCATTCTTTTCTTTATAAACAAAAACACCGAAAAGCTTTTATCGCATTCCTCCTCGTAGACACGACCCGTTAGCCCAAAGCTAGACGATAATTCTTATCACTTTCATTTTACAATTAATACCCAAAATCAACTCCTTGTATACCACTTGACAAAATAACTTTTGTCAAATCTATACAGCTCTTCTCTACACCAAGAAGACAACTTTCTTGTACAGCTCTTCTCAACACTAAGAAGATACTCTTGTACAATTCTTCTTTTTGAATAATTACAAAGTATCCTATAAGCCTTGAAACTTGTATGTGATTGTGAATAAGATCTCTTATAGGTGGACTCTCAGAATTCTTCACAATAGAATAGGAATTGTATGAAAAAAATGAAAGTATAAACTAGTTTTCTGGAAAATAGAATTTTTCAACAGAGTTTGGATAGAAAACTAATGTTTTGAATTGGTGTAAACATCCTAGGACAACATCCCTATTTATAGGTGAAATCAATGGTCAGTTAGGGAAGTTATTAATTCAAATTTGGAAATTAGAATGTTGGATAAACACCAGAATATCAATAACTGATTAACAGTCAAAAACTATCTGTAGTCGACTAGGGTATGAGATTGGTCGACTAATAGAACAAGTTTTGCCTGGGTTAGTCGACTAGCCAATATATCAAGTCGATTACATCAAGACTAACACAGAAAGATAAGTCTCTGGAACCTAAACTTAGTCGACTAGCAGAGTTGATAAGTTGACTAAAATTAATTACAGTCAATAAACAGAGAGCTGATATATATCTGTGGAAAGACTTAGTCGACTATAAAAGGAACAAGTCGACTAGAGGACATGTTAGTCGACTAGACTGGGTATAAGTCGACTATATTGTATGTGTGATCAAGCCTTTTAATAATCTATATAAAAATACAAAAAATTAGACAATATCCTTAAGTAGTCTTGAGCAATTAGAACTCAGCATTAGCTTTTGAGATTAAGTTCCAATGAATCTGCATCACAATTGTTATCATCAAAATCTAGGTTCCAACTGATATTTTGCATGTTTGGTTTTGATACATGTCTCATAATATTTTCAAAATTTTATAACAAGTTTAGAACATGTATTTCATCACTTAAACATTTTAACATTACCTATAAACTATTACAAAATATTTTAAAAAATATTTGAAACTCAAAAACTATTCAAAAAACTGTTTCAGGCCAAGTCGGTCGATTGGACAGCCGACCGGTACCCATTGCAGGCCAATCGACTGGGCCTTTAGCCTAGGAGCGTGCACGTTTGCGCACATTGTTGGTCAACCAATCGGTCGACCGCTAACCCTTGTGGTCGACTAATCGGTCGATTGACTGAGAAAGCCTAACTCTCGGTTAGGGTCGATCGATCGGTTCGGTTGACTGACTTTTTGTTTTTCCCTTTTGATCTAAAGGGCGATCGACTGGGTCGGTCGATCGGAGCCAATGGCTCTTTTCTAGATGAGCTAGCGATCGATCGGTGGGTCGACCGACAGCCTGCCAGTTGTCTATAATGTCTAGTTTTTGGATCTGTTTTGTTTTTAGTGGATTTCGACAGGCATTTTTAGTTTTCAAGTGTTTAAACACACCCCAAATGACCTGGTATGATTAATAAATGATATTTAATCATTGCCTATATATATGGGTCATTGGTTTTGGTTTTGAGATAACAAGTTTTCAAGTTTGTTTCAAAAGAGAAAAGTTCTTCTAGTCTCCAATCTTCATGTTTTTTTCTTTCCAAAGCTATTTTCAGTTAGTTTTAAAGCTCTTCTATTCTTTCTAACTGAATTTCATCTCTCACTTAACTTCTTGAGCTACACTTCATATTTTATTTTATAGGATACTGTAAGAGAGTGTTTGTAATCTTGTTGGATCACCAAGAGCTTTGTAACCTCAATTAGCTTAGTGCTATCTCTTATGTAGAGGGTTGAGTTGGTGGAGTTGCGTACTCCAGTCTTTTATAGATCAAGTTTAATTCCTTTGTGTAAGGTCCCTTTATGGAAGATCCTTCAGAGGATAGTGGAATCCTTCATAGTGGTAAATGCGGGGACGCAGAGCGGTGACTCGAACCTCAGAACAAATCTTTGTGTTTGCTTTTTCTTTTGTCTTGTTCTCTATTACTTTTTTACTTTTAACACTGTGTAGTTGTTTATCTTGCTTAATATTATTGCTTGCATATCATCCATCACTTTCACTATCGGTCAATACTCATCTCAACAAGAAGGCATTTGAGCACCTCAACTCATTATCTAGAGGAATCAAAGAGAAGAAGTTCTATAGCTCTTCACAGAGAATTCAGCTTAAATTATTATTTTGAGCGACTGTTTGCATAATCATCATAAGTAGTTTTAAAATTGCATTTGATTAGCAAAACACCTATTCACCCCCTCTAGGTGTATTTCAATTGGTATCAGACCTTGATCTTTAGATTTTGGCTTAACAACCTTAGAGAGATCCTAATTAATAATCACTTCTTTCACAATTTCATCGGCATCCACTTCAGTAAAAATGGCCGAAGGTATTAAGACCCCTCTCAAGTTTGATGGACTTAATTTTCCTATATGGAAGGTTAAGATGACCATATTTTTGCAATCCTTAGGAAGCCGGGTTGAAAAAATGGTGACTAAACCCTTTAGTGTACCCATTGGTGATGAGCATACTTGGTCTGACATTATCATTAAGGAGTTTGATGCAAATGCTAAGGCATACTATACCTTACTTCAAGCTTTGAATGATGACGATATTTCTAGGGTCATCCATTGCAAATCCGCCTACGAGATTTGGACACACTTAGTAGTCACACACAAGGGAATGCCACAAGTCAAGAGAGCAAAAATTAATCTCTTGTGTTCCCAATATGAAAATTTCACCATGCATGATAATGACACCATTGATGGCATGGTAATAATATTTACTAAAATAACTAATGGTCTTACTTCTTTATGTGATGTCATTGACAATGATCAAAAAGTAAGGAAGGTCATTTGTGCACTTTCACCCTAATGGAAAGTCAAGGCTACTACATTGAAGGAGCTAAACAATAAAGAAAAGATGGAGCTTATCGGTCTTATAGGAAACCTTAAGACCCATAAAATGGAGAGGAAGGCAAGGGAAGAGATGGTACCACAAAAGAAGAAGATGATCGCTTTCAAATCCACTCCCACCATCTCCGACGATGATGATGAAGAAGTGGATGATGAAGAATTCTCCCTCCTAGTGAAAAATGTAAGGAGGATGTACAACAAGGTCAAGTTTAACAATAGAAGAAGATGACAAGGGAAAGAAGACAAGAAGGTCATATGCTTCAATTGCCGGAAGCCGGGCCACATGGTTGTGGATTATCCGGAGATCAAGAGCAAACCATTAACCTCCAAGAAGCCCTATAAAAAGAAGGCTCTCAAAGCCACTTGGGACTCGTAGAGTGAAACTGATGAAGAAATGAATACGGAACACGTGTATTTCATGGCTAATGATAACACACCTAAGGTAACATTCGAACCCTCACTTGATGATAGTGAATTAACAATGAATGAATTGGGTGAGGCTTTTGAAGAGTTGTATGACAACTATGATTTTCTTAAAAAGAAGTATTTAAAATTGAAAAAGAAAAATGAAACTCTTCAAAATAAAATTGTTATATTTTCAAAAGAAAAAATGATTTATCTTCCACACTCATATCCAAACAAATAAAATTTCATGTAAAGCAAAATTCTCATTAATTAATAAAAAATGAGATTTCTATTTTAAAAAATAAAATTAACTCTTTAGGAGATGTGTTAAAGAAATGTGAGTTAGGTAAAGCTAGGTTGGAGGCAGTGTTTTCTAAGAAACATACTCCAAAAAAACATGTTCATACTACACATGCTCATCATACTACACATACCCAAACTCCTAAATCACAGCATATACATAAGTATCATGCTAGACATACTACACACACTAAGCATGTTCACACCCACACTCCCATCAAGCTTTTCTATATGGTAGGGTTTATTTATGCACTTATTGTGGCCGATATGGTCACTTAACCAAATTTTACTTTGATAGAATAAATGCTTCTAATGATCACATTTGGGTTCGAAAAGCTAACTTTATAGAACCCAAGAGAATTTGGGGTACCAAAATTAACCAATTCGTTACTTGATGTAGGTACATACCAAGGCTCCAAAACGTAGGGAGCGGTGGTATCTTGATAGCAGTTGCTCAAGGCATATGACTTGGGATATCAATAATTTTGCAATCCTATCAAAGTACCATGAAGGTGGCACTGTCACCTTCAGAGATGATTTCAAAGAAAAAATTATTGGTATAGGTAACATTAAAATTGACTCATCTCTTTTAATTGACAATATTGTCTTAATTGATGGTCTCAAACATAACCTCTTGAGTATTAGTCAACTTTGTGATAGAGGTTTAAAGTGATTTTTGATGATTTAGCTTGCAATATTTTAGATAGATAAACCAATGCATGTGTGCTTTCTGGTTTCGTGAAAATAATGTGTATATGATTGATAAGTCTAATTTACATTGCAATGTTACTTGTTTAAATTCTTTTAATGAAGATTCTTGGTTATGGTATAGGAGACTAGGCCATGTTTCGTTTGACATCTATCTAAAATTAATAATAAAGAAGTAGTGAAAGGTATTCCTTGTTTAAAATGTGAAAAGGATAACATTTGCGATGCGTACCAACTTGAGAAACAAACTAAGTCATCCTTCAAAACTATCAAGGATATCATGACATCAAAACCTTTGGAGCTAATTCACATGGATTTGTTTGGTCCAGCAAAAACCAAAAGTCTAAATGGAAATCATTTTGTTTTTATTTTTATTGACGATTTTTCTCGTTTTACATGGGTTTTCTTTTTAGAACACAAAGATCAAGTTTTTTCACATTTTCAAGTGTTTAGAAAAATAGTTGAAAAAGAAAGATTTTTTTATTTTATGCATAAGAGTAATAGAGGTGGTGAATTCATTAACCATTCCTTTATCACTTATTGTGAAGAAAATTGAATCAAACATAAACTATCATGTCCTAGAATTCCACAATAAAATGGAGTCGTAGAAAGGAAAAATTGTACTCTTCAAAAATGGCTAGGACAATGGTAAATGAATACGGACTCCCTCAATACTTATGCGCCGAGGACGTAAACACATTATGTTACATCTCAAATAAAATTTATATTGGTAAAAATACTTCTAAAACTTCATTGAAATTTATTATTTGAGAAAACCTAATGTTTCTTATTTTAAAGTTTTTGGTTGTAAATGCTTTGTTTAGACACTAAAGATAATTTAAGAAAATTTGATGCCAAATCTTATGAAGTCATATTTGCTGGGTATTCAAATACTAGTAAGGCCTATATTGTCTTCAATAGATCTACTTTGACAATTGAAGAATCTATACATGTCAAGTTTGAGGAATCTAATATTTTTGTGAAGAATGTTGTAGAGATTGATTCCTTAGGTGAAGAAATTGAGAAGATAACCTTGAAGGACTCACCTATAGAATAAGAAAAATAAAAAATTAATGAACAAGATGAAGTTCAAGAGGTTGAAGTGGAGCCAACACAACAACTTCCAAAGAATTGGAGATTTACTTCAAATCATCCCAAGGAGCTCATCATAGGTTATGTATCCAAGGGGGTAACTACTCGGTCCAAACTCCGTAATTTATATGGCCATTTTGCTTTTATTTCATATATTGAGTCCAAAAATATCCTTGAAGCCGATGCCAATTCATATTGGTTGCTTGCAATACAAGAAGAGCTAAATCAATTTGAGCACAACTAAGTTTGACATCTTATTCCTAGACCCCATGATAGACCAACTATTGGTACTAAATGATTTTTAGGAATAAGTTGGATGAGTTGGGTAATGTTATTAGAAATATGGCCCAAGGTTATACCCAAATCGAAGGTATCAATTTTGAGAAAACCTTAGCACCCGTATCATGGCTTGAAGCCATACAGATGACACTTGCCTTTGCTTCATTTAAAGATCTCAAACTTTTTCAAATGGATGTAAAAAGTACATTTAAAATGGTTTTATAGAAGAGGAAGTGTGTGTTGAACGACCCCCCAGGTTTGTTGATCCTACACATCCGGATTTTATTTTCAAACTTGATAAAGCTTTATATGGCTTAAAACAAGCTCCAAGAGCTTGGTATGAAGGGCTTTCAACTTTTCTAATTTTAAATGATTTTGTTAAGGGTAAAGTTGACACCACTTTGTTTACAAAGCATGTAGACAATGATATCCTAATTGCTCAAATTTATATCGATGATATTATTTTTGGATCCACTAATGAAAAGCTTTGTAAAGAATTTGAATCATGCATGAAGAACGAGTTTGAGATGTCTATGATGGGAGCGCTAAACTACTTCCTTGGCTCCAAATCAAGTAAATGAGTGATGGGATCTTCATCAATCAAGCCAAGTACACAAGAGAACTCATCAAGAGATTTAGACTTGAAGATGCAAAACTAAGCAAGACTCCCATGGCCACTACAACAGAACTTGATAAGGATGAATAAGGTATAAATATAGACATTAAACTTTATAAAAGCATAACTGGTAGTTTACTTCATTTGACGGCTAGTAGGTGAGATATTATGTTTAGTATGTGTTTATATGCTAGATTTCAATCTTGTCCTAAAGAGTCTCACTTTATTGCGTAAACTGCATTACTAGATATCTTAAGGACACTGTTGGAATGGGATGTCGTATTTGAAAGCTGGACAATTTCCCATGACGAGTTATTCGGATGCCGACTATGCCGGTTATAGAGTGGATAGGAAGAGTACTAGTGGTAGTTATTGATTTCTAGGAAATTACTTTGTTTCGTGGTCTTCCAAGAAACAAAATTCCGTAGCCCTCTCAACCGTCGAGGCGGAGTATGTTGCGGCCAGGGCTTGTTATGCACAAGTCCTTTGGATGAAACATACTCTCCTTAACTATGATTTGCATTATGACCATATTAAAATATTTTGTGATAATACTAGTATTATTCATATCACCAAAAATGTAAATCAACATAGCAAGATCAAGCACATAGATATTTAATATCACTTTCTTGGAGATCACTATGAGAAAGGCGATATTGAAAATGCTTATATTTCACCGATTTTCAACTTGCGGACATTTTTACCAAACCACTAGATTATAATAGATTTTCATTCATTTGTGGTGAGTTAAATGTTTGTATTATGGATTCATAAGTTTTGAAATTATTTCAAGTATTTTTATCCATTATACATGTATTTTACAAACTAATATCTCTTTTATGTTAATGTCTTTTCCTTTTTGATGCGTGACAAAAAGGGGGAGAGATATTTGAGTTATTAAGTTTCTTGTTTTGGTATTTTATGAACATCATGTATATCTATTTCCATGCTTATATGTAATGCCATGATTCATTATTTTTATTCACTGCATATTAGTTTTGGAGGAAGGAGGATTGGAAGAATGGTAGGCTATATGTGCATATTATTCTAAATTGATATCATCTTTATATATGCATATATGTGTGACTTGTTTATATTGTCAAATCCATTTAAAGTCTTAACATTTTCTTGTACTTTATAGATAGTATAATTTGAGGAAGAGCTTTCCAAGCTGTTTCTATCTTTTATTTTAATAATAATTCATATGTTTTGTCATCATCAAAAAGGGAGAGATTGTTGGCCCAAGGTTACAATCACCCGGTTTATAATTCTGATGATAACAAAACATATGTGGTTATTTAGTACTAATCAAGTTCAAGTGTTTAAGTATATTCAGGGTTCTAAGAATTCAAGAAGCTTTTTTCCTTTAAAGAAAGTATTGAAGACTCAAGAAGATTCAAGTATGGGATTATGGGATTAAAGCTTAAAACACTCGACGTCACTAAAAGAGAAGCCCGCTTGAAGATTTTGTAGTTACCTAGAGCCTTGTAAGATATTAGTTTGTTAAAGTGTAAAATATAGTAGTGATGCTCAAGAAGTTACACACATAAAATATACGATTTAAAAAAAATATATGTTTTGATAGTATTAGTATTTTGCATGTTTGGTTTTGATACATCTCTCGTAATTTTTCTAAAATTTTATACCAAGTTTAGAACTTGTATTTCATCACCTATACATTGCTACATTACCTATAAAGCAATACAAACTATTTTGAACCAGAAAAATATTCCAGGCCAAATTAGTCGACCGGATGGTCGACCGGTGCCCATTTCAAGCCAATATGGTCGACCGCCCAGTCAACTGGGCCTTTGGCCTAGGGGCGTGCACGTTGTCAGTCGACGACCGGTCGACCGCTAACCCTTGCGGTCGACTGATCGGTCGACCGACTGAGAGACCCTAACTCTCGGTTAGGGTCGACCGATTGGGTTGGTCGACCGACCTTTTGTTTTTCCCCTTTTGATCTAAAGGGCGGTTGATCAGACCGGCCGACAAGGGCCAACGGCTCTTTTTTGGATGAGCTGGTGGTCGACCGGCCGGTCGATTGACAGCCTACCAGTTGTCTATAACGGTTAATTTTTGGATATGTTATGCTTTTAGTGGATTCCAATGGGCATTTTTAGTTTCCATGTGTCTAAACACACCCAAATGATCAAGTATGATTAATAAATGATATTTATTCATTGCCTATATATATGGGTCATTGGTTTTGGTTTTGAGACAAGAATTTTACAAGTTTTCAAGTTTGTTACAAAAGAGAAACGTTTTTCAAGCTTCTAATCTTCAAGTTCTTTCTTTTCAAAGCTATTTTAAGTTAGTTTTAAAGTTCTTCTATTCTTTCTAACTGAATTTCATCTCTCACTTAACTTTTGAGCTACCTTCATATTCTACTCTATAGAAAGTTATAAGAGAGAGTATTTATGATCTTATTGGATCACCATGAGCTTTGTAACCTCAATTGGTTTTGTGCTATCTCTTGTGCAGAGGGTTGAGTTGGTAGAGTTGTGTACTCCAATCTTGTATAGACCAACTTATAATTCTTTTGTGTAAGGCCCTTTGTGAAAGATCCCTTAGAGGATAGTAAAATCCTTCATAGTGGTGAAGGCGGGGACGTAAAGTGGTGGCTCGAACTTTAGAAGAAATTCTTTGTGTTTGTATTTGCTTATATCTTGCTCTCTATTGCTTTTTCACTTTTCATACTTATTTGATTGTTCATCTTTCTTAGTATTATTAATTGCATATCATGCATCACTTTCACTATTAGTCAATACTCATCTCAACAAGGAGGTAATTGAGCACCTCAACTCATTATTTAGAAGAATCAAAGAGGAGAAGTTCTAGAGCGCTTCACGGGGAATTCGACTTCAATTCTTATTTTGAGTGACCGTTTGCATAATTCATCATAAGTAGTTTTAAAATTGCATTTGATTAGTAAAATACATATTCAACCCCCCTCTTGGTGTATTCAGATTGGTGTGAAAATATTGAATTTAAATTTTTAAGGAAAAATGATTAGATTTCTTGATTTTATAATTGAACTTGATTATGCTTAAACTTGGTCGAAACTTATGAATTTAATTGCTAGTGACTACTTGCAGTGAAATAAAAAAAAGTCTCTTTTCTTTTCTTTTCTTTATTTTTCAGTTATCCTTATTTTTTTATCCTTTTTATCTTAATATTTTCTTATCTATTATTTCTTTCACCAATTTTGCTGGTGCAATTCACTGAAAATTCTCACGAGACAAACTCGTCCTCTAGGGGTAACGTAAAAGTTTAAAGGCTTGTTGTACATGCTTTGTGCCTCGCATAACAGCGAAAGTGGCCCAATAATTTCTCTGTCTTTTGAGTTTTTGCTTGAGGACGAGCAACAAATAGGTGTGGGGGTGTAATTGTACACGTTTATTGCATTTTTATTACTAAAATCCTGCATCTATTCTGTACTAAATCCTGCTAATAATCGTGTCTTAATGTCTTAAATTTGCAGCTTATCTTAATGAAGGGAGAGAAGATTATGCCAAATAATACCCATTAAAATCAGATCTAATTGGATCAATTTAGTATCCAAAGATAGTCCCAGATCCAGTTAGTTAAACTAAATTTCTAGAGATCTATTCGGTTAAATGGAGAATCAACAAAGATCAGATTGAAATTAGAGCTCAAATTGAAAATCAACCAAAGATAAAGGAGTATTAGAGCAGGGAAGACCCATGGCCCCTGGATCTGGCCAATTGGCCAGATCCTAGCCGGGGATCCGCGATAGTTGAGGAGGCGTTTGCTCCCCTATCTTCAGACGCTCTCCTTTATCCCCTTTTTGGCTATAAATACTACATTTCTAGAGAAGAAGGGGACGAACACTAGGATTAGGGTTTACTTTATTCTTATGGCTAGAATTTTTGTTAGATAGTCGCAATTTATTTTAAGTTCATTTGTTGTTCTTATCTAGCTTAGTCCAGCAACAAGTGAGAGAGGCAAAGAGTGATTGTAATTAGAAGTTGAAGTGACATCAATGAAGATTCAAGACCTTTCTTCTTCTCCTACTTTCGGGAATGTTGAAATTCAACGTATTACTATATATCTAGTATGAATAGCTAAATTGAATTTATAGGCTCACTATCGTCGCTCTTCTATCATTCTTTATTTTGACTATTTTTGTGCAAAGAACCCAACAGAATCATATGAATGCCCTAAACTAAGACTTGCATCTTTGCAAGTGTTTTTGAAGGCAAATGAGGATGGGTTTGGATTTTTAAACTTTCATTTTGAAAATATAATTTGAACTTGTTTTTACTTCATATTTGGGGAACAAACTTGATATTTAATATTCAGTTCAAGAGTAATTTTTAAAAAAGTTAACTCTTTCATACATCATCTTATTTGTTTTACTTAACAATTTCAAAACTCAAGATTAAATTTTGTCCTATGATCGAGTTGAAGCACTAAGATTTTCAAGGGAAGAACATATAGTTGAGTAATAAGATAGTAAGCTCGGATCTCTCACTTTATAAAAATCAAAAACATACCAACTCTTAATCACATCTTTTTTTTTCTTAAAAAACAAATAACACTAAACTTATTTTCAAACAAAAATACCACAACAGTTTCATCGCATGTCTCCTCAGTGGACACGACCCTTTAGCCCTAAGCTACATGGTATTAAATTTTAGAATCAACTGTTCTGTAGTATACTGACATTGTGAACTACTTTGTCACGAAACAAATGCCTGATTCTTAGACTAAGAAAGAACTATTGTGTTTCTTAACTAGAGTCAAATAGTTCTTATGGGATGAACCTTATTTGTTTAAATATTATCCTGATCAGATCATTCAAAGTTGCATTCCTGACTCTGAGTTCAAAAACATCCTTTCGTTCTGTAATTACCAAGCCTGTGGTGGTCATTTCAGTGGGAAGAAGACTGCTACAAAAATTTTACAGTGTGATTTTTATTATCCCACTTTATTTCGTGACGCTCATGTCTACAATTAATCTTGTGATCGTTGTCAACGCTCATGCATGCGGAACTGCGTTCAATACTCCATTTGGAATGTTTCTCCATCTTCCTGTCGAGCTAGAATACAAAGCATACTGGGCAATCAAGCGCCTAAATTTTGATCTTGACAAAGCGAGAGAGTCCAGAAAACTTCAATTAGATGAGCTTGAAGATATACAGAATGACACATATGAATGCTGAAAATGGTACAAGTATTGTATGAAAAAGATGAATGATAACTCATTATTCGAAAGAATTTTTAGCCCGGACAGAAAGTCCTGCTTTACAATTCATGTTTACATCTCTTTCTCGGAAAATTGAAATCCCGTTGGACCTGTTCCTACATTGTTCATAAAATTCGCCCACATCATACAGTAGAGGTCTACAGATGGTACCACTTTTCAAGTGAATGGCCATTATTTAAAATCATATCGTGAGTATATGAGCTCAGAAGTTGAGAAACTACTTCTGGAAGATCCTGATTATCAGGTGATTTTTATACCTACTAGAGATCCATTATTTATCAGGTAATTTCTATACCTACTAGATATCCACTTATCTTTTATCAAGTACTATCTACCCTTCACCTTCTTAATTTTGCATCATGTTGAGCATTCAATTTCACATTGAGGACAATGCATGACATAGGTATGGGGGAGGATTCTAACATAGGTTTTCTTTTTCTTTCTTATTTATAAAAAAATTCCTTTCTTTAAAATTTTTTAAAAAAAGAAACTATATTTTGACATATTATTATCAGAAATTAAGTTAATTTTAAGGAACAAGAAATCATAATTACTTATACTGGGTCAAAATAAGATTATTTGTTTGATTTATAGGTTTTAGAGAAAAATTGAAAAAATAATTTAGTCTTGATTTTGCCTTAATGAATATGCATACTTTATACACTTACACATTTGGGGTTCAAAAACAAAGATTTGTATGCCTTATATAAAAAGAAATATATATATATATATATTATATATATAATTTGATTAAGCTGGGTTTTGTGCCCCATAAAGAATAAGTATTCATGCCTAAAAGTGGTCCATATAATCAATAAAAACCTTTACTTTTATGATCATGTTTGCTCGAATCCTTAAGTCCTAGGGGTGTTTTCTCGCCCTGTGCCCTGAAAATGTCCGGTTTGGAAGTCACCGACCGAAGGTTCATTACATGAGCAAATTAGAAAGCCTAAGAAAACTAAAGATATTACCGCTAAAATACGTAAAAATAAAGCATAAGAGTTAAAGTTAAAGAATCCTTAGTTAAATATTCACGGTCACGAAGGTGCATAAAGTAAAACAATAGATTAGATGAGAGATATAGTTTGAATCCTTATCTTGATTGATAACAAGTTTTTGAAAGAGACTAAGTTTAAGAATGAATAGTTTGGCGTTTTTATGACTTATAAATTACTTCATTCTTACAAAAATACTTCAAATATTTTCTTTTCTATTCAAAATGTGTGTTCAAAATACTAACACTTTATTTATATTTTTTATGGATTTTGTTAGTGTAATTCACTAAAACCCTCACAAGATAAAACTCGTCCTCTAGGGGTAACCTAGAGGTTTAACAACTTGTTGCACTTGCTAAGTGCAACCGTGATTTCTACAAAAAAAGTTAAATTAGGTTAGTTCTGTTTGACTTTTTTGTTTTGCTCGAGGATAAGCAAAAGTAGGTGTGGGAGTGTGATTGGACACACATATTGCATATTTGTTATTACATTCCTACATATATTCTGTAATAAATTTTACAATTAACTTGTCTTAACATCTAACTTATGCAAGATATGATGAGAAGATAATCACAAATCCAGGCTAAGTAAATCAGATTCTTAGGATATTTAATCACAACTAAGATCAGAACATATCAAGAGGATAAACCCAGATCTACTTCATTAAAATAGATTTTTGAAGATCAAGCTGGTTGGCTGAAGAATCAACGAACATAACGTCAAAATCAGATATCCAACTGAACAACCAACTGAAAATCGGGGATCATGGACTAGAGCCTCCTGGATCTGTGGCCAGATCCTGGCCGCGAAAATGCAGCCAAAGCTGCGTTTTCGCTGTAGGATAGGGTTTGTTAGGGGAGCATTTGCTCCCTATCTTCGTACGCTCTCCCCCTCATTTTTTTGCCTATAAATACTAACATTTCTGAAGAAGAATGTACACCAAAGGGCTGAAAATGCTATGTAAAAGAGAGCAATATGTGTTTGAGTTAAAATGCGAGTTTAAAGAGAACTGAGGGAATTGTAAGGTTGATTTATCAATAAAATTCAGTGTTCTTCCATCAAGATCGTGCACATTTCAGTGTAAGACTCTTTCTATTCTTTCTCTATGATGCAATTTTATTCTTTTTATTCATTTTTTACTATGTGCTTTTATTAATATCTCATGTATGTATTCTTCTCTTTGTAGTTTATAATGCTACTAACTTCTCTTATTTTCTGCATCATTTAGACGAGAGAGATTTTGAGGAGATATCTACAATAGTGAACCAAGCCTTGTTTAATTCCGAGTTTCAATTGTCTCTTCCCTCCCTTCTTACTTTCTCTCTCAATCTCCTTTACTTATTTAGTCTCCGGATCGGTTAGTAATTTTCTTTTCTTAATTCATGTTTATATCAAAGTTTAATCTTTAAAATAAAATTCCAACTATTCATTCACCATTTTCCAACTAGATTACAGTTAGATTTTAGATTTTAAAAAATCGTGTTTTCGACAATTCTCTATGGATTCGACCCTCTTCTTGTCACCATGTTATTCTTCTAAAAACTCAAATAAGATTAGGTTTTTATAATTTCTACGAGGTTCATACAACAATGGAATTTTTTATGACTACAAACACCGAACAGTGGGGATGTGGCATATCTCTACGTGTTGACCTCCCATTGCCTCCCGCAAATGCTGCAACATCTATACATCAGTGGATGGGGACCTGGAATTTATGATTCACTGTTAGTGACCAGGCCGAGACCCACCTAATCCCCTTTTGAGTTGTATAATCTACGACGACACTCTTGTGTGTACTATTAGCCAGGCACCGATTTGTACTCCCTATTTCCCTTTCAAAACTCTCTCTAAAAAAAATAGAGTGTTATGAAACGATGGCTGCCAACCTTACTGTGCAGTATTAATGATTTTACTATGCGATGACGCAAGCGATAACGCAAGCATGCATAGTGATTGCATAGTACCCCAAAATTTTCCTATAAATAGGCCCTTCCTAATTAATTTTAATGACTAATTAGTCTCTAAAACTGCATATTTCATATACATCTTCACATTTATTTACTATTAAATTCTGCCAATAATACCTCTTTTATGTGTTTCTAGGTCCATGACATGGAATGAAGAATAAGCCCCAAAATCACTATTTAACTAGTGATTCAAAGCCTACAAATATGAGCCATTGACCTTGAAGGGTAATTTTATCAAAACTGGGGCCCAAATCCGGAAACCAAGACATGTAGCTGACAGGGGACACGCGAGCAGCACGAGCAGGCGACACTACGCGCGCCACTCTGGTACAGCCCCTGAAACGCGGCTATGGCCGCGTTTTTGGGGCCGTACTGACGCGGCCACGCCAGCGCTTTGGGCCAGGGTTTGTCCCCGTGGCCCCCTTTGCCCTGGTGCCTATAAATACCTCGTTTGGGGTTCTTCAGGGAGAAATCTAGAGAGCAGTGCAGTTTTTTTTTCATGTTGTAGTTTAGAATAGCTTAGTTTAGTTTTTCTTCTTCTTCTCTTCGTTTTTTCCTGTCTTTTAGATCTTGTAATAGGAGAAAGAGTGATATATGAGTGGAAAGTAAGTGCTTGTAATAAAAGGTGACAAGTTATGAAAGATTCTCTCTTTACCTCTTTTTGTTTTCTATCTAACTCCTTTTACATGTTTAGCTAATTTTCTCTCATGCCAACTAACTACTAACTGCTAACTTGCTAACTTCTTATTTGATAATCTACATGAATCTAATAGCCTCTACTTGGCCTTACTCGTACAAGAGCCATTGATGGATTCTAACACTTTACATCCTAACTCTCAAACAAGCTAACATTACTTTACTCCATACTTACTCTTATTTAGTTTTGATGGTTTAAGTGTAGCTTGCACTTGTTATGTTGAGTTTGAACGTGAAAGTTATCGTATGGGTCATACTTTGAAATGCTTTTGAACCAAGGGCTAGTGATGACCAAGGATACATGTGAGGCAATTATCACTAAGAGGTTAGCAAGGTTAGTGGAGTCATTAGTAGTTAGTAGCCATGGGTTTTCTTTCTCTTTTTACTTTATTTTAGAAATATTTCAAAATTCACAAATACAATCTTTTCTATGTTTCTTACTTCTTCGTGTTTCACCGTACTCTTCTCTTTTCATTCTTTGTTTTTTTTTGTTTGATTCTTTAAAACTTTGAAGAACACTTAACATACACGTGAACATACCGCGTAAGCTTTTATCGCCTCTCGTCCTTGTGGATTCGACTTGTTTTAGCCTCTATGCTATAACATAAGTATCGAGGAAGCCAAAGCACACATTTTTAACTATTGGTTTCAATACATACACTTTTTGTCCGGGTTTTCCCCCGATCAAGTACACTTCAGAAATTAATAAGAATTCCTACTTCTATTGTCCTAGATTTCTCTGTTTCGGTGTTATTATTTCTCGAGTTTTACAACACATTAACAGCAAGAGCGTTCTACTTCTGTCACCAGCTTCTGCCTCCATCAGCTCAGGAAAAAAGTTCTATTCGCAAGCCTTTACATCTATTAGCTTAAGGTAAAAGTCTTATCATAAGCCTCTACTTCCATTGCTCAAGAAAAGTTCTATCACAAGTCTCAGCCTCTACCTCTTCAATCTCAAGGTAAGAATGGTAAGTTATTCTACTTATTGAAAGTACACCTAGAGGGGGTGAATAGGTGTAAGGCTAATCTAATGACAAATGATGCGGAATTAAAAACTAAATGCAACACACTTAGTGTAACCAAAGAGTGTAGCCGAATTCCCAGTGAAGGGCTCTGGATATCTCCTCTAAATTCCTCTAAATAAGAGTTGAAGTGCTATGTAAAGCTCTCTTAGTTTAACACAAGTATGGCACACAATCAAACCAAGCATATATATGATATGAACAATATGATGCAACGCACAATGAGAGAGAGAGAGTTAAGAGATAGTAGATCAATCGCAAACAACAAGATATGTTTCGAGGTTCGAGCCACTGCTCTACATCCTCGCCTTCACACAGAAGGATTTTCACTATATCGTCCACACAGTACTTTCCACACAGGGAACCTCTACTGAGGATTTAGGTAATACAATTAGGAGTACACAACTCCTCTTTCCAACACAACCTCTGCACAAGAGGCAAGGCACAACAACTATCACCTCTACACTTAGAGGGATGGGCACTTAGCCAAATACAATCAACCTCATACAAGAGGGATAAGGCTTAAAGCCACAACTCCACAACAATCACCTTTCACTAGAGAGACAAGGCTTAAAGCCAACACTCCAACAATCAATCACCTCTACACTTAGAGGGATACCAACACAACCTCCACACTCACCTCTACATAAGAGGGAACTCAAATAAAAGAAGCTTTACAACACTTGGTGGTATCAACAACCACAAGCTAATTTTTCTCACAAAATAAGATCTTAATAGATACGATAGATAGATAGTTCAAGTGGGAGAAAATAAAGAGTTTGGAAATCAAAATCACAACGAAAAACACTTGGGAAAACTTCTAGAATGAAATAGAAATGAAGAATAAAATAAATCCCAAAGACTTCTCTTTTTCTTTGAATTTTCCAACCTTTTTTAAAACAATAAAAGATCAAATCTTTAAGCCCAAAACACTTTAAAAACTTTGCTGTAAAACATTTATAAAGATGAGAAATTTTCTCTTCTAAAACCTTATCTGAAATAGCTCAAGAGGGTGGGTATTTATAACCCACCAAAATTCTGCCCGTTGGCAGTCTGTAAAGGTCAGAAATGACCTTCTAGTCGACCGCCCGGTCGACCGGCCAACGGACATTTTTTTGACCGTTGAGCCACCGGTCGACCGCCTGATCGACCGAGACTGGATACAGAGAGCAGCTGCACTCTGCCGGTCGACCAGTCGGTCGACCGGGGCTATTTCTAGAGAGCAGAGTTCTCGGATGGTCTACCGCCCGATCGACCGGCCCACCAGCCCAAGCTATCGTGCACGTCTGTGCACGTCGAACGACTGGACCAGTCGACCGACTTCTGCAGCGGTCGACCGGACCGGTTGACCGAAGAAGGCCAGTCTAGCTTTTAAGGGATGTAAAAACTTGGCTTTCTATTATCAAATAAATCACATAAATTTCACAAAAATATATTTGTATAAGATCTTTGAAATACAAACATGTGTGATAAAAATTCAACACATATTATAAACAATTCGAACCATTTTTGTGATATTAAAATTTGGCTTAAATATAAAAACTGTATTTTCCAAACTTTGAATTTTCGAAATGGAAAATTGCTTTCTCCAAAACTCATGTAAATACAAAACATGATATTGAAACAACTTTAAAGCATATTGTATATGGATAGAATCAATATACATATAAAGATATCTATCTATGTTTTTGACCTAAAATCCAAAATCGGTTAAAGCGAAAAACCAAAATGAATAACTTGAAACTTGTGTGTGTATGTGAACTTGAGCATATCAACACTATCTAATCTTTACATAAGATCTAAACAACTAGACTAAACACAAACTGAAGTCTTCTTGTACCAGATACTCTTGGACCGTTGTCCCGGGCATGCACGGGACCCATTCTAAACATGGTTCGTCGTTCCCCATCAGTTTCCAATAACCAACCTCGCTTGACTTGTATGCGAAAGTATACGTTACAGGCCATATACCGAAACATATAAATTGAACGAGTCTTAATAATAACTTGATAATTAACTTCATGAATTTTATTATCATTCCATACTTGCTATTTATTGTAGTTACTCCATTCTTGCTAATTTGATTACATGATGTTTGACCTGCTACACTTACTTTTATTTCATACCACACAAATTTTAATGTCATTTCTATTTTCACTATTTATTGTGGTTATTCCATGCTTAATGATTTGGGTACATTATACTTGACCTGATGCACTTGCTTTTAATTATACTTATCATTTGGGTTCTTACACTCGCTGGGTTGCCCACTAACAACCCTGAATTTGCATATCCAGATCTTACAACTTGGACTGAGGTGGACCCATCAGCTGAGGACCAGGCCTTCTTCGAAGAGCAGGCGGATCAGCTGTAGCTCATCCCGTCTTCCCCGCTCGTGAGATTATCTCTTTCAGCTCGTGAGTTCTTATCTTTTGTATCCCGTCTTCCCCGCCTGTGATGACTGAGTACTTGTACTATTTTGTGTTGGAATATATAACACCACATATTTCTGCACTCTGATCCCTGTATTGTGTTGTATTGATGCTTAGCGTGCATACATGACGGTACCATCGTCCTGCATATGTATGTCGCAGTGGCGTCCCCATATCCGCGAGAGCCGGGCGCCACAGGTTGGTATCAGAGTCTAGGCTCTCACACCTTCAGTACAGCTAGTCTGCAAATTAATATTGGGTTAATTTGTGACTGAATCACACGAGTTTATGCTATACATTCCAATCACAAGTACGAAGTTATCTATTTTTCCCTTGAAATCTTTCCCTTGATTTCTGAAATCTCATGCTGTTCTCAGTTCCTCTTATCACTTTTTGACTCTGGTGCATCACATTGCTTCATATCTAGTAGATTTATTGCCTTGCATACTATACCCCTAGTATGTATAGGTGACCAGTGATAAATTAGTGTGGGCAATGGGGTAGTCATTACTAACAAGATTTGCAAGGCATGTAATGTGGAGTTATGTGGCAGAAAGTTTTGAAGCCGACATGTTCGTACTGGAAACTGGAGGGTACAATGTGATATTAGGCATGACTTGGCTCAGTAAATATCATACGGTGATCGACTGTCAGAATAAGAAGGTGATCTTCAGGATTCCACACCAACCGGAGTTTCAGTTCTTTAAAGAACGCAAGTCCCTTCAGAAGGAAGATCAACTGGATTATGCCACTGCAAAGATAAGAAGATGGTGTCAGTGTGGAATAAATTCTTGGATGTATTTGAGGAGATATTGTAATCACCTGTAGGGGTGAATAGGTGACTAGCTAATCTAGTGGTCAATTAATGTGGAATAAAAACTATTAATGCAAACTAAAGATTCTTAAACTAAACACCAAGTATAACACAAGAGTGTAGTCGGATTCCCCGTGAAGGGCTCTGGACTAACTCCTCAAGATTCCTCTAGATAAGAATTGAGGTGCTGCTTTGGCTCTCTTGATTGAATACAAGTGTTAGCAAACAATCCCTAAGCATATAAAATTTAAGCACAATGAATAGTAAGCATATAAAGATAAAGTCAATATAAGCATGCAAGATATAAAGACAAGTAAGAGATAGAGAGAACAATCGCAAACACGGGAGAATTGTTTCGAGGTTCGAGCTCATTGCTCTACGTCCCCGCCTTCAACACTTGAAGGATTTTCACTAAAATCGATCCCACCGGATCACTCGGTGCCGCAACACCTACAAGGATTTCCCACTAGAACTCTTGGACTCTCTAGTCCCTCTCTTGTTCCCGCAAGAACAACACACCGCAAGCGCACAAGCTTGCCGAGGCCGCACCTCTATAAAGAGCTCTCACTAGAACTCGAAACACCGCGAACACACAAGTCTGCCTCCTCAAAGTAAAGATGAAGTCTTTGGTTATCATAACACTTTAATCACCTAAAAACAATCTCACAACAACTCTCCTATAGGATGGATATATCAATGAAAAGCTCGAGTGTTTGTGAGAGAAAAGCAAGGATTGAAGTTGTGGTGGAAAACAGAAGAAATCACTTTTGAAACTCTTGATAAACTCTCCTTTTGAATGGAAGTATTTGGCTCTTAAACAAATGGAGAAAACCT